>WSZQ02083019.1:0-19740 GCA_019419845.2 Weissflogia rhopalogaster
TATAAATGAAAATCAAGTTTAGATGCGTTTAAACGCATTATTTTCGCGAAATAAGTCGTTTAAACGCATCGAGAGACAATTAATTAAAATAAAGTGAATATTTATATATTAATAGTTGTCTATCATTTCTAATTCAATTATTTGCAAATTCTATCTTTCATAATAATCAAAAAACACAAGGTTACAATTTTAAATTAATATTTTCAGGTTATAAATGAACACATAAACCCAGCAGAATGCGCACTCAGTCGCACGTTATTATTCATTCTCAAGTTTAATAACGATTCGCATGCGACCTACAATGGCAAGACATGTGCGCGTCTAAATATACATTCGCCATTGTAAACAAAAGACCAGCGCGGCATGGCATCTCGGTTCATTAACAGTTGACAGATCTGGTGGCATCTATTTATGTTTAGGGCCCCTGCAATCGATTAAGTGCACAAACTTGCGCCTCGAGAATGACTTTTCATATCGCTGTGTTGCGCCCACAAATCGATAGACGAGTGCAAACATAATCATCGCCTAATAATTGTATGTCCTTTAGATTTGATTGCTAATCCCGGCCAAGCATCCCAGCCAACGTGCCACGCAAAATGGCGGATGTTAATATTTCAGAGAATTCGAAGCATTTTCGTTGGTTTGAGCTGGGTATTTGTCAACCGTGCTGTGTCGAGTTGGGGCATTGGCGTGAAAATGAGCGTAAAACTAATATTAACGTCGAATTTATTCGCGTCCGATGTGCCACCGCGGTGCGGCCTTGCGCAATCGCACAAATTGCCAGAACGCGTTTGCCAGCCAGCCAGAGAGGGAAAAAAACGTCTACCGCAAATCCCTCCATAACTCGGCCAAGAGACGTTTTTATAGCTAGTTAAAATGAGGAAGATTTCGGCGCGTTTATCAAAATGATCATTTCCGAAAAAAGATATATTTACTGCCGGCGCTGTTGAAAGATATTTGACCGGAATGATTAAATCATGATGTAAGATAGTAGTGCTTAAATAATTTGCTTGCTATTGAATTTTATTGGAAATTTTTACTTCATAAGAAAGTTGAAGGTCCGTATAATAAGTTCGTTTTATACTAGTTAATTTTTACCTTTTATAATAAATTATTAAAAACTGGCCCAAATTTCACAACCTTCTTTTATTAGTATCTATCAGCCTACGACTTATTCGATTTAGTTTAGCTCTTTCCTCCAAGAGAATTATTTTCCATGCACAATATAATTAAACCTTACGAGCGAACATCAAACCACTATTAATAGTCTTATCATCAAGGTGTGCCATTTTCACAAACACATTTTAGGCACAGTATAGTTCATGAAGCTATTAAGCGAAACACAGGTAAAGCAGTGCTGGTAGTATTTCGACTTATAACTTGCCTTTGATGTTTTATCATTTAATCGACGTAGCAATTGGAAATGCACGCATCGGCAGATTTTCATTCGATACATCCTAGAGTATAAAGGCAACTGCACCTAGGTTGTAAAGTTGCCCTCCAACGTTCATTAGCTTATTTAAGTGGATTTCTCAGTTAAGTGGCAATTTATGCAAGTAAAAAAATACACCTAAAAATGCCAACTTTCTTTTCGAATTTTTCACTTCCTCACGAAAAAAAACGGCCACTTTGAAGCAGCAGTAGCAAGCTTGTATTTAAATTAGCGCCACCTAGCAGACGAAAGACTTGATAGAAATCAATTACAGACGGCCAGTTCAATTGCGCGCTGCGTCAATTTCAAGCACTATCATTAAAGAGCACTTACCGCAAAAAAAAACGAATGTCAGTTGTAGAAAAATGTTCATTATTTACGAGAATTGATTGCTGCCGGCCTGCCGCCGCCAATAGCAATCATCTAGGGTTAGCCAGCGTCTTTGCCAAAGTGATATTGATTGATGCAACCCGTCACACACTCTCTAGACATGCCCAAAGGGTGGCGGTTGGCAAGGTTGACAATCCGTCATATTGGGTCGCATTTGACGTTGATATCTTCCGTAAAGTGATTCACAATTAATGAGAGTGTCCTTCGCTAAAAGTTAAAAATAAACCAACCCGGTTGCAGCTGTTTCCCCTTTTTTTAGATCTAGAAAATATGACTCGAAATTGCAATAAAATGATTTTTAAACATTTTTATAGGTAATTTAATTGCACTTAACTACTCCAAAACCAGATATAATAAATTCACTTATTAAATCTACATAACATGTTTACTAATTGGCATGCTCGTACATTTACGAATTGACGTAGGAGCACGAATTTATGTAATTTGTATGTGTGTGTATGGAATTTATTGATAGCGATATTTCGCAAGCGGCAACTTAAGTTTCTCCCAAGCGAGCCGGGAATTAGAATAGAATTAATTGGTCTTTCGCACCACAGTGACTGGATGACGTAAGACGTGTCATGTGCAATGCATAAAACACGCTAAAAACAATTAAATTGCATGCGCTCGTTAACTACCGGTAATAAATATCCGCCACAAACATTCTCAGAAGTGGCTCATCATCAATTGTTTGCAATCACTCACTTATTGCACATAATTGCAGCGGACGTGTGTTGTTTACTGCCGCTTTTTAAGCACATCTTCGCGGAACATCTTTAGTAAGTCGCTACCTTCTCCGCGAGTTGGGGCCAAGTCGTTTCCATTCAGGGACAGCAACTTTGTGCACGAACGCATTGAAGTATTCGCTCGAGTTTGCACGAGTTTCGGGGTGGAGGACGATGGTAGCAGGCGAATTTCCGGCATTTGTATGCGATACGCACAGCGTCGGCTATAAATCTTCTGGGGGCTGGCGCTGGAGCGTTGTCAGTGGGTGGGTTCACTGCCAACGGCAAAAGTGGGTCCATTGGGAAGTATGAGACTACCACCACCCACGGCCCAGTTTGCCCAAAACAAGTCCCAAATGCTTCAAAGGCCATTAAAAGCATGCGATTCTAACTGAAGCCGAAATTAGCACCAATTTTGTGGCATTGTGATGATTTGTAGAAGGTTTGAATGGGTTTCAATAGAGATTGTTTGTTTAGGTTGAGGTTTTTGTGATAGAAATTTGAAAGAACATTTTAAATATAGGCCATAATTTTTCTGTAGGTCGGAAATCCATAATCTTTTCTTGGGAATTTGTAAGATTACGCACTATGTTTTAATATAACCATACATTTTAAAAAGACAATTCTCTCTCTCTAGCCAGTTTTGGTTTTGGGGCCCCTACCAATCTCAATACGGTATTTATTGTCGTTTCCTTGTAATGTATTAAGTCTAGAATCATAGTGATGGTATTGTGATGGTTTATGGAAGGTTTGACTGGGTCTCATTAGAAATTGTTTGTCGAGATTAAGGTTGAGATATCTAAGTCATATCAATACTTCTTTAAATATAGTTATAGACAGATATCCATAATTTTTCCTTGGTATGATAACGGTATGCATAGTGATTTCTTCAAAACTTATTAGGCCTATTATCAATTGTGATGATTGAGGTCTTAAGAAATAAAAATTGGAACATTTCAAATATATGCCTTAGTTTTTCTCTTGGTCTGATGTCCATAATCTTTCCTTGGCATTTTGTGAGTCTAAGGATTACATTTTAATATTACCATATATTTTAAAAATACAATTTTAGCCATGTTTCGCTTTAGAGACCACTATGATTGTCACTGGTATTCATGGTTATTTCCTGATAACCTGATAACTTGTGAGACCTCGAATCAAATTCTACATACATTCTTGATACTGTGGTCTGACTGAAATATTAGGCGTCTCTGAGACTAAGATTTGATGTAATAAGTATGCAATCTGATTTCCGTTAGAGTCTTTAATTCAAATTTTAATTCAAAGATGTCTAAGAAGAATCGTTACTGTTACATGATTACGGGCTATTGTGAGGTTCACAGAATCAAATATTGGTAGTGGTATTACCACATCTTCTCGATGGTCTTCTGCCCAGACTAACAAGCTTTTAAAAGTTACAGAAAAAATACCCACTAATACTGTAGTAGGACGAACAAACCATTGACAATTTTGTATACTTCTCTTTACTATTTCAAAACATCTGACATCATCTGACAGAAAAATTAATCAAATCCTCTATCTTAATAACCAATGGTTATATTATTACCAGTTTTTAGGTAAAGTAATAATAGTAACCATCTAGAACTAGTCCAAATCAAAGAAAATAAAAACAATCAACCCAAACTAAAAGTGATACATATTTCTTCCCAGGAATGTTTTTTATTAATAATTTTATGGACATGTAACAACCTCTGACATCTATTATCCTTCGGAAATACAACCGAGAATAAACTTACAAACTCGAAGTGACTTTCACAATAAAATGGCTGCGAAATAGAACTGTATTAGTTTCGAGTTTTCTCTTGCCTTAACTGCGCCCCATATCCAAGCCACGTGTCTGCAATATTTTCCCAGTTTGCGCTCCGCATTTCCGTGCTATTCTTGCCCGACTTTTTCTTATAACATTGCGAACGTGAAAATCGTGAACGCACAAACAGCCCCACATTCTTACGCCTCTTGAGAATGTAGCAATCGAGGGCAGAAGTCGACGAAAGAAAAATGAAGAATGGTCGCACGATGCGACGTGGCGCGACGAACGCAAAATATTGTCTATTTCTGCGCTGTAGGCAAGTTTCGGAAACTCTGCTCCTGCTAATGCTTGTGCTACTGCTACTCTTGCTTCTGCTGATGGCAGGCGATTGCCGGCTTACGGTCGTCTCGCAAAATGCGTTATCATTAATCAAAATCTGCGCGTTGACCTGCTAACTAATTTTAACTTTTAACTTGCCCGCCCGCAAACGACGCGATCTTTAAAGTAAAAAAGAAGCAGTAAAAAGGTCGGGTTTCTTCAGTCATGCTGGAAATTCGTATTTCGGCTGTATATCTGTATACATACACATTCAAAAGCGCATGGTTTGCTCTCGTCTTGTTTGTTTGCTCGCTACACATTTGCTTTTGTTGCAATAGAGTAGATCTGGCATTGTTTGCTCTGTTCATTTGTGGATATTTGCGCATGTTCGGATGTGCTGATGGGCGTTACGGGTGCAAGAGGGATGTGAGAAATTTCGCAAATGTTATATGTGTGACCTTTTCGCTACCGTCCGCTGTCGATTGTGACCGCGGCCTCCAAGAGACATGACGTTACTTATTGATGTCTATTCCTCAATGGCGGAGAGATGGGGTGGTTATTAATTTAGTAATATTGATTTTATTCAATGTTTAAATTTGTAATTGTTACTTGTTATATTTGTTATAATTCGGAATAACAAAAATGTATCAATTTTGATATATATTATTTTCTTTTAATATAATCCACATTTTAACTGAATTGGTAATTTGTTGATAATATGTTCGGTAACTTTAATTAATGATATTAATTAAAGTTATCGAACATATTATGAGTTTACAATGAGTTTCACAATGAGTTTACATACTTTGACTTCGTCCAACATTGGGGGTTTTTAAAGATCCATAAATGTATTCCAGGAGTAAATTTGTGGCTCTTTAAAAACTGTTTTTTTCTACTCAAATTGGTGCCAATCATGTGAAATAAACAATTTCAGGTGTCGTTTACCTTTTATCTGCTTAAATCAATATGAATACAGAAATGGTATCCTTACATGTCGAAAACGATATTTGTATCAAACATTTCTTCTTTATCTTGAATATCATTGTTGATCCTGTTTTTGAACAGTATTTTCTTTCCAGAAAATCGACAATAAAAATAAGAATTTGATTGATTGAAAAACCATATGCGATAAATTATTCTTCGCAAAAAGATCTGAACCAAAAAATAAAATATGAGTTTACAATATTTTTATTTCATCTCTATATCGCCCTTTGTGCCGTTCACGTGTGTGGCGCCGAAGAAAAGACGGATTTAAAATCCATTATCAAAGAATAGAAATACATCCATCTCATATACCATACATGCGATGCGACTCCGTGAAATACGCCTCAATTTCTTGACTTGGCCGCCGGATAATACCGCATGTGCGCGCCGGTTGCTTTATGCGACTGCCAAAACATGCGAGATGGCCCTAGATTCGCTCGCACATTCTCCGTCCGCCTGCTGAGAAATTGGAAGATTTGACGACCGCCCCGCGTGCTTTTAATATCTCGTCTCGCGAAGTTTCGTGGTTTGTTTGCTTTTTGGATTTCGCCAACCACAAAGTGCAAAACGAGGGGAATTACTCCCTGGACCCAGCTTGACGGCGCAGTCAAAATCAGAAAATTTCATTTACTGCCTGAATTACTTTTTCGCAAACTTGTAATTTCCTTTTTTAATCGTTAGTATGTTAATTATTTATTGAGAGAGGAAATACCCAAACCCGGATGTGTCTATTTTTCTAAGACTCTTCAAGAGCAGATTTGTGTCCTTTTGGTCTTCTGATCTCTGAATTGCGTTAGGTATGTCTTCTTCGATTGAAACTAATAATACAACTCTGATAACCAAACGCGTGCATCCAGTGTATTTTTGGTAATTTTTGGCAAAACACGGCAAAATAGAAATTAAAAAAAAAAACGCGAAACACGGTCAGCCCTGTCTCTTTCAATAGTTTTTGTTGCCGACTGATAAGGTCACAGACAAAATTACCACGCATGCAAAGAAAAAAAGAAGGTCATAACCAAAACCCGTATCGCATATATCAAGGGAGGATTTCAATTTTTTCACCATGATAACCAAGAACGTTCAAGGCCGCGTTTTGCGAGGATTACCTGTACTTTGATATAACAATTATAACTAATAAATGTTTATTTTTCTTTTTTCAGCCAAGAATCTTAAGGACTAAACATCGTAAACATTTTAAGGTTAGTAAACATTCTACCTCTACCAACCACAAACCCAACAAACATTTGCAATTTACTTTGAACCATGTGTACACAATTCCTTTGTTTACCATTTGTCTATTTATCTAGGTGTTAATTAATTATAACAAAGTTTAAGTTTAAACGAATATGTTGGTTGCAGTAGTAGCCATAAAACATCTTCAATTCAATTCTTTGTGCGTTATTTCTGGTGTTGAACACGCGAACGAGGAGCACAATGGCACGTCGCCGGCGCCTCCGCCATCATTGGCACATAAATTCATTATGAGACGCATTAAATTTTATGTACTCGTAGCGCAAAACAAGCGGCACGGCGTCGATTGCAGACACCGTGGAGTACGGGGGTGGCGGCGGTGGCAAAACGGAGTATGCGGGGATCACGCGGTAATAGACGTCCTGCTCCTGGAATCGTTCCATAAATTTACCGGAGGATCTTGGAGTCAAATACCTTTTGTGTCTAAAAGACATTTACTTCCTTGTCCCGTCTTTCCATAACACATTTATCATTAATCCACCATTTTTTACACGTTATTTAATCTTTGATAATGTAAAATTATGAAAATTGTGATAATGAGAGAAAAATTGTCTTTTCCTGTGCTGTATAAGAAGTCCATTAAGGGGTAACCTCATTTACCAGGTTAAGAAAAAAATCGTAGCTGTAGTATTTTCGTAGTTAAAAATTGTATAATATATTTTTTTCTAATTCTTTGTACATAAACATAAAAAATGTTCATAAATGCCGACTTATATAATTACACATATAGTTAATGTATGATTTGTGGGTCTCATTTAATTTTGAATAGTGAATCCTGAAAACTATATCGAGAGAAATATATGAACATAGGTAATAGGCAAAGACATACCAAAAATACATTTATAATTGTGTCATTTAGTCATGTTGAAGCCAAAATTATTTAATATCAATGAAATATGATAATGACTGATGGTTTAAATGAATGAATCACTAAATAATCAGTAATTAACTCATATTTATATTTTCAATCCTGTGACGGTACTGAATTTAACTATAAAACCTAGCTACGCAGATTTGTGAATATTTCTTATATGAGGTACATTTTTTCAATGAGACACCTGTTGTTTACATATGTTATATAGATTACCTGTGTTAATATAAATTGACCAGTCCGCGATTTTTGCCGTTTTCTTGGCGGCCTGCCGATCAATGTTTCTAGTAGAAAAGTACCTGTAAGTCACGTAGAGAAACGTGCAAAATATAACTGAATTTAATTATGCAAGCCTACGATATTTGTGATATTCTTGAAGATCTGTGGAGCGGATAAAAGATCTGCCATAAGTATATTCCTAACTGGCTGGATGGATATTTAGTTTCTCAAATAAAGGACCATTATTTGGGAAGCTATTAGATAGTATCAATTCAAAATCACGCCAAAAATAGCAAAAAGTTGAATACTAGTGTATTTAATATAAAATAATATTTTAATCTATTTATGCATTAGCATATAGGAAAATATACGTAATTTTGTTTTTTGGGAATCTGGTTTCATTCATATCGGTTGTATAAGTGGGCAAGTAATGCCCTGAAAATCCAGGGAATTAATTTTCCTAATAAATAAAACCAGAATGCCCACCTGGGCAGCGCAGTAGTCGGTAGTGCTTGGGTCTACCACGCAGTCGAACGAGGTTCGAGTCCTCGGGGTGGGCACCCATTATTCACAATTATAACTCTCATGCAGCACATGGCATCGCAGTCAATAAACAGCTCATTCGTACTACCGTCCACATTTGATTTTCCATGTGTTTATTACAAAGGATGGTTATTTATAAACAATCTGCAAAATAGTTTTTATCATCTCATAAATTAATAAATAAGTATGTATTAATTATATATAATCTACATTATATTGGCTGTTAAAATTAGAATTAACATTTAATTTAGATGTGTTTACAAAGTGTGAGGTAGTTTGAAACGGTAATTAGGGGTTTGTGGTAATCATTATTTTTGTTTTTTTTGTGTATTTATTTTCAGGTCTATCTTTCTACGTTCCTTTTCGAATGTTCAACTATTTCTTCTAGTTTGCGTTTGTGACTTGTTATTATTAAACGTAATCAGGCTATGCTGTTGTTTGTTATGTTTATTATTAATGGTAATGGTAAATTCTCTACAATACATGGAGGTAAAAATAGGTTAAAAACCCTCAGATGGTTAAATTAAAAAGAGCAAAAATTATAAATAGCCGCTCAAGTAGAAACAATTCATACATTCACAAAAAAGTTAAATGGAAATGTTAGTTTCTGAAGAATTCGCTGCCTACATTCGACTCGCATGCACCAGTTTACTCCCCAAATCAAGCGTATCTAGAAGTTTCACATCAAAAATGTAATTATCAAATCAAATAATGTTTCTTCATGATTTATAAATAGCACAATATGAAATCCAAAGACAAATCAAAATTTACAAAGCAAACTCAACTCAAATTTCGCATAATTTTTCGTGTACATTTACCACAATCAATATTGGCATTCAATATTCCGTCAGCATTCACTTTGTCTCCTCTCACGTTTTCGTGCGCGATGCGCAACGAGTCAAATATTGACGTTATTCTTCTTCTACCTTCTACCTCTCAGTAGAACGAAATTACTTATTGTTTATGCGCCCTCCCACATATTTAACATACGCGAAATGGGGGAAAACACAGCGATGGGTAATTTAATGCTATTCAAATACCAAGCGGATGATATATTCATGCCTCTCGAAATGTGATACACATCCTTAAGATATTTACCATATGCAAATTTGCCTCCAACTTTCACTGCTGCCAGGGCAAACTCGTATATGTACGTATATAACCAATTCGCACCCTCCACCAATGCGCATTTTCGGCGATGAATTTCAGAACAAGATGTGCTAACGCATGTTTACCACGCTCATCGCTCATCGTTGATCAATCAGGGGGTTAATTGAAAAGTGACGTTTGTTGTAAATGCAAAAATATTCGCGGGATATTGGGCACGTACAAAACCCAAAGTGGTCTTACTCAGGTGATAGCGAATCGAGTAGAATTGATGGTTATTGATTTTGTACGGGGTGGCATTGCACCATTGCTGAAAATGTAATATAACTTTTTTAATTGAAGTCACCGAAAGGAACTTTCACTTGGACGTGATTTCAACGTCTTGGTCGCGAAGTTTTAATTAAGATCTACAAATATGATTGAGTTTCTTAAATCTTAGACTGTATCAGGGGACTAATATTTTTTATCAACGAAAATGTGTGCAGTATTTCTCGCTGGGTTGTATACAAGCAACATTTCACATATAGTACACCGGGTGGGACTCACCCCTTGAGCAAATTTGACCTAATAAAATCTTTTCAATAGAACATTCTTTGTTAATTATTATACTATCAGTTATATAGTATTTTTCTTTATTCACATATGAAACAATTCCTTCAATATCTCTAGAAGCTAACTAAAAACCGAAACAGAAAATCTGCTTTTGAAGATATTCGGATTTTCAGAAAGCTCTTCCTTTCATGCATGCGCGCCATAATTCTCTAGACTCGTTTTGCTTAACTTGTCTCTGTCATGTTTTGTACACAAATTAGGTTTTCTTAGTCATTATGACACTGCACTACACTCACGGATTATACCTCCCAGGTATAATTTCCGCCCGCACTGCGAATTTTGAACAACTTGCAACAATCTTACTTACGTTTGATAACTTGTTGCAAGCGCGCACAAAGCCCGTAGGGAGGTGCATGATTCGCACGTCACTGACGCCGGCGCCGATGCCATAATATCTGATCAACGCAATCAGTTTTAATCACGTTTACTCATTAACTGTTCGACGTTTTCGTCAAAAACTATTGAGACATGCTTAATTCAGAAAATATTGAAATTTGCCAACATCTTATTATTAAGTGAACATAACCTAATGAATATTAACATAACTTAAATAAAATTTAACCTAACATATTGATAATGTAATTTACATAATCTTACTTTATTTGTATTCGGAGCTTGAAAATAAGGTTTGATAATTCAAAGTATACAACATTAACCAACTTTAAGTGAACCTAATCTAGACTATTTCAACGTAGTGTCGTGGGACCTCTTATTCTGCTCTATTCGTTTTAATTGTCCTACTATTCTGTCCAGTCTCGTTCTTGTCTATCCTATAATCACCTGTTATCTATTCTATCATCTCTTCTATTTCTTCTTCTGCCCATTTTCTGCCCTGTTCAGTTTTGCGTTGCCCTACTGTTTTGTCATGTTCTGTTCTGTTCTATCCTATGCTACTACGTTCTAAATTATTCTATCTCGTTCTGTACCCTATTTTGACCCCTGACCAGACCCTTGTTCTGCCCCCTGGTTCGTCCTGTTTTTTTTTTACTTTGTCGCATTATTATGTCCATTTCCATTGTGTTCTATTCTGTTCGGTCCTGTTCTCTGATCTGTGATCTCTTACGATCCTTCTTCTATCCCAAGTTATCTCCTGTTAGGTTTTTCCCTGCCCCACTGTTCTATCTAGTTTTGTTTTATTCTATCCTCTCCTGTGATGACTTATTTTATCCTGTTCTGTAACATATCCTGATCTCAACTTCGCCCCTGCCGAGTTTCCTGTTCCGTCCTGTGCGTTTTTTGTCGTATTATTATATCCAGTTTCATTCTGTTCTGTACTGTTCTCTGTTCTGTCCCCTTTTCCGATTCCTGTGCTGACCCATATTCTGTCCCCTTGGGTTTTTCTTTATGCTGCTGTTCGTTCCATTTCTGTTAGTGTGCGGTCCCTTGTTCCCTGTTCAATAATGGCAATAAACCGACAATATCTTAACCTAACCTCTCGGAATAATTAAAAATAATTTAACACAACTTCAAGTATAGTAGTCTAACGTATCGGAACATAACAAAATAAAATATATCCCAATGAAACCTGAAAATATCTTCTAATCTCTAGAAATTTATAATTACATTAAACTTCATTTCGCAAAAATGATTCACCCTGAAAATATGCATAAAACACTCTCTGCGTTTCATCACAAGGTGCCTAAACTCCTACAAACGCAAATATCAAATAATTGCATAATTAATAAACAAGCTTTCATCTCGGTAAGGCTAACATTTAACAACCAACGAGAGCAGATGGTGAAGAGAGCGTGCGGGAAAAATTAGTTTCTTGCGCACATATTTTCCGGTTTGTTGTCACAGCATCGTCTCGCCTCTTACAGCAAGTTCAGCGCGTAATTAGTTTTGCTCTAATTAAGGCGCACGGCTCTAATGATACTCCTAAAAACAGCCACACCATAAATTTCTTCTCTAGCAGCCATCGTGCATGGAATTCTTTCCTTTCCGCCCACTCAAATCGGGCCGCTTTAAAATCTATTCTTCTTCTGCTCTAGTCTCTTATACATGCTCTTGTTTTTGTCTCTTGTGTTTGTTTTATTCGCGCGTGTATCATGTATCATTAACACGGAGTACATTCATCTTTCGCGAGCGTCTTCGTAGGAAAGCCAGGGTATTTTCCGCAGTGCGCTCCTTCTGCTGTTGGTGCCAGCGAAAATAGGTCAGACCTTCAGGACGAACACAGGATATTTGCTTGACTATTTTCGCAGCGGTGAATCAGCCGCGAGCGTTTATCAACTTCACATGGACAACTTTATTTGTTTTTCAAGAACGCAAACTATCCGAGCGCGGCTTGCAGGCACCGGCAGCGTTTTCAGCATGATGAAAATGCGTATGCGATGTGTATACGGACTTATAACTCATGTGAAAAATTGTTTTATGTCAAAAACGAGCCGGAAATAAATATAATTGACTTCCAATAGAAATTGTCGAATAACCAACGAAGTCGTAACTTAATCGAAATGTAATTTATCGTAAAATAAACAGAAGGCAACATATATATTCTGAAATTTATCTTCTTGGACCTTTGTATAGATCAAATCGTATTAAACATAAGATCCATATATCTCTGTACAGTCATGTTCCTTCCCAGTTTCCAAGTATACATTTATGCATGTAATTTTTGTTGTTTTATTTTACCGAGCATCGTCTGCTGTGGTCATTAGCTCTATTCAATTCTTTTTCAATGTAATTAGTCATATTAGAGGCTAACACCATTGATAAGAAGAAGAATTCAATTTAAAATACATCCCCACCGAGAATCGAACCCTGGACCTCATGGGCAGAGGTCATCGACCATACCACTGCGCCACTTGGCTGGACTTGTAATTAACATCATATTTTTAACATACAAAAAATGCAAAATTAAATACTCACAAAGTTAGGCAGAGTAATGGGAAATATTAAAATGATATACTTAAACCTGACACCACCAAATTTGAACAAAAGCTTAACAAGCACAATTTAATATCGGTGCAATTTATTCAATTTAATATAAAATTAAAAATTTGTGGCAGAATCGTCGCGTCTCGCCTAAAACCAATTGCGTTTCCTTTGGCTAGCGCTAATTGAAATCCACGGCAAGTAATTAATGAGCGCAAATATTGAATACCGGGGCGAAATTCGACGAAAATATGTTTGAAGATTAAATGTTTAAATTGCAGTATCAAACGGTTTTGAAGGGCGTGTGGTGGTTTTACTCGAAGGGGGTAGAGGGGAGAGTTGCGAATACACGCAAATCGTGTGACGGCGCCTCCGCCAAAATTACGTAGGTGTGTGTGAATACAGAGCGGCGTGGCGTGGCGGCAGTTGTCGATCGCAGTTAGTTAAGTGGAACGCCCTTAAACGGCGGCGATGGAAATTCGCTCTGCGCCCAGATGAAGACCGCCTCTTCTCGCTTGCCGCCGTAGCCTCAGCCGCCACTGTCGTGGGTGGAAAGATATCGAACGACGACGTTTAATACCCCCTTCTCGATTTCCATTTGATAACAAGATAAATTCACCAATTCTCACGTTATAATCGCCGCGATTATTATGTGCTACACTATAATGAAACCAATAATTCCGATGACAATCGTTATCTCAATTTCGATTCGGTCATTATTCATTTTATTTCATATTTTTAATTTATGTCAAAGCAATGTTGCACTTTACACAACAGGTGTTCTTCATATGTCATATTAACATTCGAATATTTTTGTTAGTACAAATATTATTATTTAAACAAAGTTTGTATGCTCATTTGTTATTAGATAATCAAATAATTACATTAAGACAACCCACACTGCTCTTTTTTTGAAATCCTGACTCTTAAAAACAACCTCGCAGAATTTTAATTCGATTTGTAATCAAACTAAACAAACAAAAGCCATCCATATGTCACTCCATCCTGTTTTACAAACATAAAAAGGCACGCATTGTAGCATTGAGCACGTAAATCCCCCACTACCGCCAACCGAATGCAAATTTGAATTGTAAATTTAATTGGACACCGCCCAACACGACATTCGTGCCCTACACGAGGTTGTTCGGAGATTCAAAGCCGCCACCGACACCACAGAGACACTAAGGAGTATGTCACCTTCGCAACACGATTTATATCTCTCTCCCTTATCTCAGCGCATAATGAATTATAATCCTCGGGCGTGATTATGTTGACACAAACAACGAGGATGGCGCATGTCGGGGGAGGCCGAAGAGTCGCTCGCACCTGCGACTCTAAACTCACTGTGCGATTGTGCGACAGACGTGAGTAACCACACGAATCTGTGCTGTTATAAAGTTTGCCTACTTATTATTAGACAGTATCTGCTTAGGGACGCTATCTGTCTCCCTTCAATTTCAATTTGGGTTTGTATCCACAAACAAATGGAATTCATCAAGGGTTAATGAGATTATAATTTGGAATTGTGTATTCAACGTTTTCTTAACCTATTTATATTTGTCGTATTTAAACAGAATTACTTGTATAATTTTACATAGACTAGAAAGCATCAACGTCACCTTACGTGGGCTTGGCTAACATAAAATTATGGTATGACCTGTTCTATCTTGTATTGTCATGTTCAACCCTGTTTACTCTCGTGCTATAATATTCTACACTGTTCTTTCCTATTCTGATTAATGCTGTCTGCATTGTTCTCTTCTGGAATAGTCTGTCCTGTTATGTTCTATTCTGTCCTCTTAGGACCTATTTGGCCATATTTTGTCTTCATCTATCCTTTTATGTACTGTTTTTTTTTTTTTCTATTTTTTTCTTATTCAATTCTGCCCTGTTGAGAACCGTTTGGCCTTTCTTAGAAAATAAGAATATTGTGGCTATTATGTTTCTTTACCAATAGATTTTACTATTCATAGAAATACTCATTCTTGGAAAACTAAATTAAATCTAATCCAAAAGTATATCTCACCATAAACCTATTTAAGGACCCCATCTGTCGTCTAACAATGCCTTACCGAGAAATTTTAGGTCCTGTTCTATTCTGGATTTTATTGTATCTACTTAATTTTACATTATCCAACATTTTCCATCCTTTACAAACAATGATATCTGATTGTAAGAAACTTTACCAATAGATTTTGCTATTCATAGAAATACTCATTTTTGGAAAACTAAATTAAATCTAACCTAAAAGTGTATATCGCCATAAACCTATTTAAGGACTCCATCTGTCGTCTGACAATGCCTTAATTCAATAAGACTCACGTCCTTTTGTCTCGTCCTAAACCAGAATAAAATGAAATATAAATCTCTGTGATTCCCCAGCCGCTATAAGCCAGCCGCCTTGTCGCGACGCGACGGCAGTGCCCAGCCAACGAAGCAAGCGTACATGTTAAAATGGAAATTCTCATATTCATATTAAATTCGCCGCGTTCATGCTTCCACACCTTTCAAATCTAATTTCACTTCAATCTTTCCTGTGCGACGCGTGCGTGCCTCGAGATTTGGTTGGAGGGAACTGTAAATGGTTTTCGTATCCCTCATGCATTACGACTAATATCGGCGAAAATCGATACAGCCGTGTGAATTTCTGCATTTATTTATTTATTGCCAATGCAAGGATAATTTAACTATTTATATATTCTCCCCGGATGCATACATAATTGATGTATAAACCAAATCCATATTTTATGCATTTACATTTTAAAATGAAACCCGCTCATCATAAGTACCCAAGTGTATTTAAATAAAATGAACGAAAAAAAAAAACAAAATTCTGCATAACCATATATAGTTTCCATTGCACATAAATTAATTGTTAATAATTTATAGAGAAATAAATTAAAAGCTATCATTTTGTATTACACTTAATGCAAACCTAATTTTAAAATATTTATCGATGTTCCAAAGTAGATTAATTGCTTTTTAATGAGTACATAGCACACTGCAATAATGTATTCAATTTGACAAAGTAATATTACGCATATCTCGCATAACTCATATTCATCTGGGTTCGGCAAATTGAAACGAGAAAGGAAAATATTTCCCCAAATCTTGGGAAAGCCAAGCGCTGCCGGCATTCCCGCAGCAGGCATTTTTTTCTACTACACATAGATTTTTGTTCGTATCAATTTAATCTTCCACCGATGTATGTACAGCAAGGAAAAAATGAACGTTATCACTGCATGCGTGCAGCACAAACCAGCGTGTTACATCGATCACAGCATGTTTGACACATTTTCATTAGTTTTTCATCAGCAAATGGACGTAAAACTCAAATAGGAGCAAACAAAACTGAATTCGCTTGTTTAAACAAGTAAATGCGGTGCGTCAGTTTTTGGGATAATGCCATCTAATAGTTACTAGCCACACAGTTGCCACACAGTTGATATTAAAAGCTGTGATGTGTACACAAATGTGGTTATGAGGATTAAGTTTGATTATTCTGCGTTTCTTTTGTGAATTGCCAATCAAAATTGCTTATTTTGAACTTAGTTATTATCTTTCAAAATATGATGGCATTTATGTTTTAGATCTTTTTTTCAGTTAATGAAATTTCAAATACAGGAGAAACACATTTTATATTAAGCAAAATTTGTCGTTCTCGTCAAGTTACCGTAAGGTGCATAATACAATACAGTAACGGTGGGGGGAGGCAAATTCTTTTTTATTCAAGTCAGGATGTAAGAAACTAAAAGGTGTATTTCTATCAATAGACCGATAAAATTGGCCAGAAAAACTCGATTACAAGATTCGCAATTTATATTTAATATATATTCGAGTTATTCGAATATAAAACTGGGAAAATCATCATGAATTTAGGTATAGCAAGATTAGTTCTCTAAAGTCTCATCCTCGAAAGCAAGATTCATTGATTTCTTGTTACATTTTCTTATCCTGTATGTATACTATCAATTATATTATCGCCTTCTGTTGGCAACTAGTTAGTTATTTTGCTTTGTATCACCTTATTTAATGGATTTAATATTTCGGTGGACTTCTAGAGCCGTGGAGTAATAAATTTGTAGACCAGTGATGCTCCACCGATGTTTATTGCAGTTTTGTACCCGGAATACAAACTCGTTCAAACCGCGCTAGTCAATGGTTTACTGTATTTTGTCAGAATTCCATATGTTGGGATTCACTGCTCTACGAATCGATTAGCGATGCATATATTTGTAAACTGTTGATGCAAGATTTTGGTAATGTTCGTGCTACGATGGCAACCATCCGCTTGGTCAAGAGCTTCTAGCAGTACTGCAGTGAAGTGTGAAGAAATGTGGTGCGAAGTGTACTATTGGATACCGTAGTCAGTTGCGTACCGTACTGAACTTTTCTCAGTCGAGTACTGTATGAGTTCCAGCATCCAGCTCCTTAATATAACGACAAGTGCACCTGCCATTCATCAGCATTATTTAATATTAAATTCACACTAGTGGGGTGCCCACACCGGGGCCTCGAACCCGTCCGACTGCGTGGTAGACTGAAACCTTACCAACTGAGCTGCCCAGGTGGGCTTTCAAATTAATATTAACATAAAAACGTAGAAAAATCACATTTGAATAGGTAAACTAGCAAAATTGAGTAAATTAACTAAACTAAATATGAAGTTCGTGTAGGGAACACCATAAAATTGAACATGTAAAACCAATTTTCATATTTTCATACCTGGCATTTTTTCCAATTCGACAGACTCTCTGCAAACAAAATTTCCCGAACGTCAACAATTATTCCAATTATTTCTGCACGCCTAGATTGTATTTCATCATCCATCCGCTCGTTTGCATCCGCATGTCATCCAATATTTCCAGCCCATATCTCCAACATTACTGTTGGAAAAACACGTCGACCTTCATTAGCGAACACAGCGCACACGTTCGCGAAGAAGCGAAATTTATTGAAAACCCGCCCCTGCTAGCCGCGTTTCCTTCCAATTTTCAATGATTTATGCCAAATTAATCCCCTTTCGCGCCGGACGCGAGCTGATAAAATATTATTCACTTGTTCAGAAAACAATCGGGTTGGAATTTACGGCAGAACAGCGGCGGCGGCAGCGCCAGCTACTCATATGCATATACTGGCGGTTTCTGCAAATATTTTCGCATCGGATATACCGTCGTTCGAGCTGGGTTGGATGGTCGTGTAAATATTGGCTGTCTTTTTGCGCACGCCCCTGCGTGGTCGCGGTCGTGGCGTTACGTGGTGTGGGGTAAAAAAAGGAAGAAGAATGTAAATCAACTTAATCCTCTTTTATGAGGCAATTGTTGTGTAGCTCTCGCAGCAGGGGTGTTTCCTCTTCATAGGCATTATGGTATATGCATTTTTTTCGTTTTTTTTCTCGGAAATTTCATTTCCTCTCCTGGGTGCCATCGCGGCCGGCCTTTTTTCCACCATTCTACCACTGCGGATAACTTTCACCTGGAGAGTTGCACTGTTGATATTTTTGAATAATAAGCAAATATAGGAGAAAATTACATTTTTCAAATTTTTGTTCGTGTGAAATATTTCGAAAATTGGAATTAGGAATTCTTTATTTATAATTATATATTATATACGTCAAATCTATATATTATTTTATGAAATAAACATATGAAATATATTTCATTCATTTAGTCAAACATCGTATACAAACCAACTTAAACATCTTTTAACTATACCACCATAGTTTTAACTACATCTTTCCACATAAAATAAAAACCATCTTTTCTTATTTTCTCAGTTGACACTGCCAGGCGTTGTTGCGAGACACACTATTATTGCGTTTGCAACGAATTGTGAAGCACAAAGCTTTGATCATAAGATCTCTCCACCCAATATCACTACTGTCTCTTTATGAACTTGCCAACGTAAAGGCGACTTGTTACTTAGAGCTAAACTAATAACAGCAAATAAGATATATCTCTTTGTCCTGCTATGTACTTACTAAACTTTGAAGTCTCGCGAATTCTGCCACATTTAATAGAGCGTGAGAGAAAACCAGAAAATACGTTTTTGTCACCATCCGCCAACGAATAGAATTTGAGTAAAATTGAATGAAACTATTTGCTGCCTCTTTGATCTGTCCGAAACGGTTATGATTGTGTTTCTCCAATATTGCGACACAACCGCAGTCAAAACATGTCTCTGTTTTTTTTTAATCAAATGTTTTTTTTTGCGGTGAACGTGTTTTTAATTGAGGTTATACGAATTTAGAATCAAGCATATTTGCTCGCGGATTACACATCATCTAAATGTGATATTTATAATGTGACTTAAGTGCCTCAAAGTATAAATAAAACCTTTCGTAAATGCGCTATATTTATTCTTGGATTTATTCCAATGGGATTATTTTGAAAAAATGAAGGTTTAGCGCGTACAACTGTTACAAAATCATCAAAATGTGAATAAATTGAACTCGAAATACTTCTTACATCATTTTATGAGTTTATTTTATGTTATTATTTTCGTTAGAAGGAAATAATAATATTTATAAGTCGTTTTAATAGAGTTTAAAGTTATTTGCCTCAATGTTCTGTTAACCTGAAATAATATTTTCTCTTTTCCTTGGTTAGGTTTTGAAGAAAGTGAGGTTAAGACATATTAT
>WSZQ02083019.1:19840-48603 GCA_019419845.2 Weissflogia rhopalogaster
TTTATGCTTATAGGATTAAAATAAAGGATTAACCTGTTCTAATGTCATCTGCTTTTATTATTTTATCAAATTATATTTAATAGACTTGAAATTTCTGTATAAGAGAGGTTAACCTAAAATAGTTGTTTAATGGTTAGGATTAAATGAAGCCCCGTTGAGGTTAAAACGCATTTCCTTCTTTAGAAAGCTTTGTCGCAGTTTTACGTGTTCTAATTTGGGTCCCATTTCACTTGTTCCAGATGACAATAGCAGCAACAATGATCAGTATACGAGTGCCAGTGACACACTCGGAGCAAGAATAAAGGCGCCCCTGCCACATTACATCCACTGCTACGCCCCGTCACACAACCGTCACGCCGAAAGAGAGCGAGCGGTGTGAGAAAGGATCTCAAGCGCCGGGCCCGGGGCAAGCGTAATGGATCCCGACATCATTAACGTCAACAGCACGCCGGCAGTCATCTACACCGTGACCACAACAAACGCCACCACAATTGGCCTCGACGGCGGCGGCGTCGGCGGCGATGGTGGCCCACCCGGCGAGTGGTCCGACTTCCTGCTGCTCTTCGTCCGCGCTCTACTCATGGGCTGCATCATCATCGCGGCCATCTTCGGCAATCTGCTCGTCATCGTGTCCGTGATGCGCCACCGCAAGCTGCGTGTCATCACCAACTACTTCGTCGTCTCGCTGGCCCTAGCCGACATGCTCGTCGCCATGTTCGCGATGACATTCAACGCGTCCGTACAGATCTTCGACCGTTGGCTCTTCGGTTACTTCATGTGCGACGTGTGGAACTCGTTAGATGTTTATTTCTCAACCGCGTCCATCTTGCATCTTTGCTGTATCTCAGTGGATAGATATTATGCCATTGTAAGGCCACTTAAGTACCCCATCAGCATGACAAAGCGAGTGGTTGCCATTATGCTCCTCAACACATGGATCAGCCCGGCGATCATCAGCTTCGTCCCGATTTTCATGGGTTGGTACACTACCAACGAGAACCAAGAGTTCCGAAGTCGACATCCCAACGTCTGTGAGTTTCGTGTAAACAAGCTCTACGCGGTCTTCAGTTCAAGTATCTCATTCTGGATCCCCTGCACGATTATGATCTTTACATATTTCGCGATTTTCCGCGAGGCAAATCGACAGGAGAAGGAAATGTTTAATCGCCATGGTGCAGCGCGTCTTCTTCACCAGAATAATACCAACGGTGATATGCTCTCTAACTCTGGCGGTTCGTCGAAAACCCTCGTGCATGAGATCAACCAGGACCTGCATCATACGCCTACGAAGGAGAGGAATATTATCAAGATGAAACGGGAACATAAGGCAGCACGGACGCTAGGTATCATTATGGGGACATTCATCCTCTGCTGGCTGCCCTTCTTCTTATGGTATATCAGCACATCATTATGCTCGTCTTGCTACTGCCCAGATATCGTGGTCACGATCGTCTTCTGGATTGGATACTTCAATTCGACGCTCAATCCACTCATTTACGCATACTTCAATCGCGAATTTCGCGAAGCGTTTAAGAATACGCTACAATGTGCGTTTTGCAGTCTGTGCAGGCGGCCCCCATCAGACTTGGACGCCTACGACGTACGGCGTCCATCCATCAGATACGACGATCGTACACGCAGTATTTACTCAGAGACTTACATGAAGCACATCGACCGACGACGCAGCTCCGAGTACGGATCGAGTCTCTGAGTAGACCTAACTAGTAGCAGACTCACCACCACCAGTTTCTAAATCTGCTACTAGTTGACACGACCATAACCTCAAAGGGAAACTCATAACCTCTAAGCAAAATTCATAACCTTCAAAAGAAACCCCTACAAGAAACCTTCAAAAGAAACACATAACATTTAAAACATATTAACTTCCAAACGAACCACATAGGAAAAGAGAACCTTCAAGAGTTTTCTCATCTTCTAGGTACCTAATATTTCATCTGCGACTTTCAACTTTTTTCAAACATTTTTTTTCCTACGAAACCGGAACTATACCAAAGAGAATCACTTCGACGGGTAAACAAACGACGGAAAAAATAAACAAAATGGTGCTACTTTTTTACTGCTACGTACGAAACATAAGAGTGCTAAACAAATTGAATTAAGTAAGTTCATTTAGGTAGTCTAAGCGTGAATGGGGGCATGGATGCAAACGCAAGAAAGCAGTTAAATGCAGTTAAATGTGATTATGTGTGATAACAAAAAAGTATAACAAAAACATTTTTAGCTGCTGTGTATAGCACTTAAATGAATTAAATGAAACGATTCAATGTTAAACTCAATGTAATGTAAAAGATGATGTTAATGTTTATGTAACTTTAATTTATTTAAATCTCTAAACTGCTTAACTAACTAAAGTATTTTACAATAAAAAAATTGTATATATAGTAAACAAAGAAACGGATGTAATATAAAAGTTTTCAAAAGTAATTTAAGTTTTTATTTATTTTGTTGTAGCACCGAAAATTGTGGTTAAGTATTTTGTTTATTTGTAATAATTGCAAAAGACAGCGTGTTTATAAATGAATACCGTGGTTTTAATGACTTTGAGAATTTAGTACAAGAAATGTATAATCACAATTAATATGTGACACGGAAGAGCAACTCAAACTTTTAGTTTTATCAACAAACTAAAAAGTGCTCAATGCTTGCATGTCTTCTTGTTTGGAAGCTTTTTAGCCTTCAAAACAGAACAACTGAGGACGATAGTGCGCAGTAGTAGGGGTTTGAGTATGACTTTCCAAACATGTTGTAGCTGTAGCTGAAATTGTCAATTTCTGATGTGCCTTCCGAACGAATTTCGTCGGGCTACGCGGAAATACCCCGAACAACCACTTTATTCATCCTTAATCGTTCCGTGCCGTTACAAAACGCCTCCACGGATACATATTAACCACAAATACAGAGTTCTGAACAAAATACTTTCTGTATTCTACATTTTAGAACGACCAAAGAAAATGAACTACCTAACAAAACTATTTGAGTTGCTCTTTCATTTGATGTCTTAATTATGATTTTAAGTTCTCTGTACAACATTCCACAAAGCTTTAAAATACTGATATTCATTTATAAACATCGTCTACGCCCGACATATAACAGAAAACGAAGTAAGCAATGGTTTTCGCTTAAATTTAAACCAAAGGTAAATATTTTCATTCTGTGAGTTAATTAATTAAAAAAATAACAAATAAATAAATAAATGTGTAAATGGTGATTTAAATGAAAATGGAATAGCTACGTTTATTGAATGTTGCATTACGCAGCAGGAAAAGAAATAAATGTGCAAACAGGAAATTAAAATAAACATTGCAATAGCGAAATTAAATATTCCTTTAACACGCTCATTTTCTGTCAACATGGAGAACAAAACGGACGCAATTTCCACGCTCCTATTCAAATCCACACAAATAAAACCACCAAAAAAAAATCGCAAAATAAAAATGTATATTCAATAAAATACAATTTGCCATAATTTAGCGTTGACATTTTGAATGTTAACAATTAGTTTTGCTCCATGATGCATATTATAACATGTAAGCGCTATGAATAGACTCTAGATAAAAATCGTTATGTAAGTAGCGAAATACAATCATCACTAATTATCAGAGATAATGATTAATTTAAGAAAAACACGTACATGACGTAATTAGTGCGCTAAGTAAGTAGTCCTAGAGTAAGCCAGAAAGGCGTTGTTTAATTGCAGTAAGTATTTGTTTGGTTACCATTCATATTTTTTGTGTAAATATTGTAGATATTCGTTTTTGATTTATTTAGATATATTTGCGTTGACTTGTGAAACACTAGAAAATGGTGCAACAAATTGAACAATTAGCCACTAATTAGCTAGTTTAAGCTGACAGTGAATAAACTAGTAAATACAAAATGGGATCATGTATAGTATTGACTGGTTTGCGTGCCGGCCATCTAGGTTCAAGCGTGTGAAACAGGTTATGACGTACATCGAAAACAAAACAAACGCTAAGTTACAGCAGAAGTTTGGTTAGAAACCGGCAACCATACGCACACGAAACGTATATTTCTTATACAATTGTACATTTGACGTTGCGAGGAGCATGTACCATGTACACTCAATAATGACGCGACGGTGCGTAGGCTTTTGCTGTGGGAGCAAGGAGGTGGTTTTTTGAAAGTTTTTTGTAGTCTTCCTTTTTTGATAACTAATACACGGTTCACACAAAACTCTTGATGTTTACGGAAATAATGTACACGTGTCTATGAAATTTCTCTAAGAATTTGTTTCAATTAAGTTGTTGGTTTCGATTCAACCAAATTGAGAAAATGCGATGAAATAAAATATATTTGATGTATGAATGTTTTCATGTAATTTGTGACTTTTATTTGGTGTACCTTTAGAAGTTTTTGGATTTTTTAAAAAGTTATTTTAGACAGTTCTAAGGTAAGTAAGAACATGGGTGAATATATTATTTAATAAATCCATTTGAATATTAAAATTTTACCACAAATTAATTAAAAACCTCTGCATCCAGGAAATGTTTACTAAGGCATTGCTCGATTAAAACACGAGAGAAAGAGTTCAATTCCTGGCTTTAGTAAATACATTATCATGAAACCGTGTGTTACACTTAATTTTCCTGAAATCTAAAAACAAATTAAATTTGTATAAAACGTTGTTAAATACGTAATAATTTAAAACTCTTTTGTTACTTCATAAGAAACGTAAAGTCAAAACTAATGTTTCATTTTCAATTCTTAGAAAATTGAATATCACTGTGTACTTTAAGCGAATTATTACGTCCTTATTAATTTAAATTGTACTTCTTAGAGAACTCACAGAAAACTGTAAGAAACTTTTAATATGAATTCAAACTCTGACCATAAAAATTTACCCAGTTAATTTCTCATCAAAAGCCTCATTTTCCACGCTTTCCTTCTTTCATTCTTTCATTCCGTGCAAAGAACGTGCAGAAACTTTGTTGGTAATAAGGCAAGTTGTTCCTTTATCCCAGTGGAAAGTTCCCAGTGTCTTTCAGCAAGACTTTTCTCCGAGATCTTAAATTTTTCTATTTTACGCCCCTCTGCGTCGGGAGTGTTTTCCCGGTAATGGAAAAAAGCGAGCCGCGAAAAACTTACCGCCTTCATACTAGGCCCTCTAGGTGAGTGTATGTACATTAGCCGACTATGGGCGCTATGAAACTGAACTAATTATTCAAATTACGAACTCATGAAATTCAATGAGTCGCTGAAGAATGCAAATAAGAATCATTGCGCCTTGTGCCTCGTTAGCACACGACTTTTCATCTTTTAGCCGCCTCCGGACTTTCCTTCATTTCCTCTAACCGTTCAGCGGGAAATTTCCCCGCCAAAATTATCCAGCTTTAACTAAACATTGATAATTTATAGCTTTAGGCGATGAAAGGGGTTTTTCGACTTGCTTGTTTTATATGAATACATGAGTAGCATTATTATAATTTAAAAATTGCATTTTTCGGATTAACTAATGGAGATAACCAAATTTTTTCGAGGTAACAGGCCAGAGAATGTGTTGCTGCTTCAAATAAGATCATCACTATATCTGTCAAACGTCTAATCAGGGTGCAATACCACATCATAATTAACATTCTTCGAAATTTGCACAAAAATCTTTTAGAAAATTTTATTTTCCTGATAAGCAACTATAATATAATTTTTTCGAAGTGAAAGGAAAGGAGGAGGGTGGTTTCGAATAACCCAATCCCGAATTGTATGAAATTCATAATAACACTTCAAAATTGAAAAGTTTAAACTAACGGATAAACTAACACGTTGATAAGAAAATTTTCTCAGCGTGGCAAAAAAAAAGAGAAAAATTATTGCTTCGATTAAGATCACCCCGAAACCTGTCTGACTTCTAACAAAACCACGAAATTAAAATTGTCACGTTTCGAAGTATTCATAAAGAAAGTTTTGGAAAATGGCATTTTCCCGATACAGAAATGAAGATAATATAAGTTTCTCGCCGCGATAAGAAGAGGGAAAAGTTTCTGCTTCCAATAAGATCATCTCTAATGCTATAAGACTTCAAATAAGTGCCCTACACCTTTTCAAACTTAACCAATCCCGAAATTTTCAAAAAGATGGTTTGGAAAAATACATTTTAGGACTTAAAGAATATACATCGACGGGGCAGGAATGAGGAAGAATTTCTGCTCCGTATAATATAATCCTGAAATCTTAACTTTTGTTGGGTATTGATATATATACACATCATACAAGTTGATAACTTTCGAAATTTACTTTTTGGTAAATTAAACTAATGCAGGTAATAATATTTTCTCGGCAAAACAGGAAAGAAAAAGAGTTGGGTCTTCAAATTAGAATATCAAAAAAGTTATGAGACTTCTAATACAAGAGTCACATTCTATCAAAATTAACAAATTTCATAAATTCTTGTAAAAATACACGTTTCTTCCCAAAGGAAAATAAAAAAATGTTGCTGCTTCGAATAATAATCAAATTATGGTATAAAATAATCCCGTTATAAATAAACTAATTAAAAGTTAACTAACAAGCATATAATACAAAAACAACAGAAACACAAAACACAATTTATATTTATCCCTCTCTGTGTTCTACCTCTTTGTTGATTTCGTAGAATAATTATGTACTACTCACATTTATGAGACGCTTAGGCGGTTATAGCTAACACTGTTAATTGGCTAAGTTCATGCACCAATTATTTCGCGCACATCTCTCATATTAACCAAGTGCTGACGAAGAACGCCTGAAAACTGAAATTTACTCTCGTTTCATTCATGCTCATATCACATCACACACAAACCCCTGCGAAAGCTGCACGGTTCATAACCTTTATATCCAGAATTTCCATACCGTGTCTGCCCACGCAAGCAGCCCGCATGCACACAGCCTTTGTTTCGTCTAGAGAGTATTTATGGCAATTTACTTTAGAGTTAAATTTCGTCATTTCATTGGGTATTCATAATTTTCACATTCCAAATGTGATTACTTGATTTAACTCACTTTGTTCGTTAGTTCGATTTTTGGAAAATAATTTAGTTTTCAAATTATTTACATAGTTTTTCAGATCTAACCAAATCTAGATTTACTTAACTACTTAACCTAACATAAGCTAAGATAGCTTTAGCATACATTGCCAGCTCTTACTTTAGCATGCTTATACTAACTTATAATAACCAAGCATCATGAAAGTTTTAACGTTTGTATGTAGTAAGGGTATTGTGCTATCGTAATAGTAATTTGACGAAGCGAAATCTAACAAATAATTAATTAATTTCCAACATGTATAAAAACCTAATGAAGTATCATTTCCAAATTAGGTATAAAATTGAGAAATGCAACTGTTTCGAATCAAATTGAGAGCCTGCAACAAACTATCCCCATCTGTACCTAATTAGGAAACAGTTCAAATAGAACTTTCCACACATGTGGTTACGCAATTTAACTGAGATTCAGTTAACTTTCATTGCAGCAGTTAGCTACATATGTCGGTAGCCTGAAGTTCTTGTCCTCAACTGCATTAAATAGAACATTGTGCACCAATGCATAATGCCGCATAGTGCACCGATAGCCTCAAAGAGCATATACGTCTCCCTTTACTTTTTACCGCCAAAAACATTGGCGGTAACCCCTTTCTCTCGAGCTAGTACCGAGAAACAACGCGTTGCAACGTGGCCGAGCTGGTAAATCGGATTCCGTCCGCTAGACTTGCGTCCAAGAGCTGAAACAAAAGACAAGCAAAGCCGGATCAAATTTCATGAATAAATTACAGCGGCGGCACAGGGGAGGACCGCGAGGCGCGCATTCTGTTCGTGCCCTGTTGGTTTATTCTTATCCGCATTTCATCATCTCATATCTCGTCTTGTTTATTTCCTTCGAGGTAACGTGGCGTTTTTTTCTCCCATTCTGCGCTGCCTCTCTCATAAATTATTACGCCCTGCCTGAAGTGGCTGGCATTTTGGCGGTGGGGCATAAAATGCGAAGCTATGAGGCGACATTTTAATCGCGATTAGCTGCGACCGGGCGAGGACAAGAGGTCCTTGATGCAGGCAGGACACGGTTTTCCAATTTGCAGCGCGAGATTGGCGCCGCCATTTTGGGATCGAGGATGCAAATCTCGCTTGATTACAATTTTGCCCCGGCCTGATACTTTAATTAACTTAATATGCTTTTTAATATAATATGGTGGAGTAAATTTTAAATTATTTGTTTCTTCTTATTATTATTGTGTTATAGGATATTTAAAGAAATTTACAGTTAAATTTGGAAGGATTTAATTTTGGAACAGAAATTTAAAAATGCATTTATCTTCCCAATTTGTCTAGTTTTTAGTAGATATAAAGGCAAGTGAGTCGTGAAAAGCTGGAGAAAATCTGAGACGGTTTCCGGCGCGGATCGATTACGTCGTTTTGTCGAGCATAGCTTTCCACGTCAACGAATTTAAGAACCCAGGGAGGAGATACTGACTCCTGACGATTTACCAATTTTCTCCACACCGCATGTTCCCCATTTTCCTGGCGAGGATCCTGCAGTACTCACATCTACGAATACATGTCCAGTTCGTAATATTGTTAGAGTATCCTTGTTACGATCCAAATTCGACACAACTATCTACTTCGGAAGTTGAATCCTTGCAAATATAAAAAGAGTAAACCTATTTCGAACATTTAGTATGTGATCCTGCTCAGCTGGGAAAACACAGGCCGTCGATCTGGGTAATACTTTGGAAAATTAACTATTAATTAACTTATAAATTATCTTTTGTTCTAGCTGGGGTTTAGAAACTTTCTTATCAGTTTTCATGTACTTAATATTAAAAGTTCAGTTTCATAAAGGCAAGACTGAAAATTGGGTAATAAAAATGTATTCAAAGATTCACCAATAGGTTTGGGAGAGCTCGGCTAGCAAGAGAGAGAAGGAGCCTGGCATGGCTGCTGAATACGATCTGTGGAGAATGTATTCCCATCGAATTTGTATGTCATATACGCAATGTAATACATATTCCAACCGTCACACCTGCAAGCTAGAGTGTATTTCTACCATGCTATTTCCATCTCTTTCCTATACTAACTTTCTTGCCTTTCCACACTTCTCTCGTCACACTTCTGAACACCTCACTTTATCTACCACTGTTGCCAAGGCTGAAGGCTTGCGCACCTCGGTCACTTGGTCGTCAACCACACGACACTTCACTTCGTTTCCAACCACACAAGGCCCATCTCTTCCTGTGCGCCAGGGAAATGTGACATACGTCATATAATGAAGCACATGTTTTATAACTTGAAAGCAAAGTACGTTCGTGATTCCAACCCGTGAGCAACACGCTGCCACAGAACTTTTTAAACTTTTAAACTTTTAATCGGTGGAAGACCCTTATATTCTGAAATTCTTGTGGAATATTACATAATTGTAATAAATCATTCCCATAGGAAATGTACCATAGTAGCTGCATGATTCCCAATCAGGTCTGACTTTCCAGTTGTTTGTATCGCTGCCAAATATGTTCTGTAACCATTAATGTACCTGATCGCTGAGGAGGAAATCTATGCAGAAAAATAGGTAGTGTTGGCTGCAACAGACATTGTTAAAAGTGTCAAAATGACAAATAAAAAAAATCACGCTTGAAATTACGTGATAACTGGCAGACTAAGCACAATTAGCACGTTATAGAACCGGATCATATAGGATATGACATTAAGTCCCTCAACTAAAAAAATCGTAGTGGTGAACTCAGCATCTCCCTTGTAGGAATTTGTCGTTCAGTGCACGACATGCAACTGCGCAACGCTACTGAGCGTCCCTTTTTTGGCCTAGCTAAGTGGTGCGCGCCCTCGGCTCGATCTTGTTCTTGTTCGACCGTGGCGCGAATAGGTGGGTCGTAAGTTTTGTACGTGTGTTAAATAAATATTTGTTAAATTACCACCTTGTCGTTGTGAGCCTGTCGGAGGATCAATGTACCCTGGCTCTTAATTTAGAGCTCGTGGAGAGATTCGCGAGTGCATATAAAAATCATAGTTAAAGACGCAATACGCGCGAACAATATGTTTTACCAAGTCTAATCAATAAACAAAATAGACATAATGTTAGAAATAAAATTACTATTCTCTATTTCTCGGAAAACAATGAATTTACACACAAGAAGATTGCGAAATAACTTAATAATTCCGCCAAAATCCATAATCATGTGCAAAGTGCAAATTGGCAAATAATCTAGTGACTATTCCTAAATTCCAAACAAAAATCCAATACACGGACACTTTAATGGTCCAACATTAAATATACGAAAGGCACCTTCTTCAGCGTTGCTTTAACTGTTAAGTCGTGAAAAAATTACCAATAATATTAAACAACATAAAAGCCATAAGTTCAAATGGATTTCACCTATTACTTAAAATTGTTCCCTGGAAAGTGAATGGAATCACTGTCGCATTACGCAGTATTCTATTACTTTACGATTTTTATGTGCTGCAATCCGGCGCAATTCAAGTAATAGTGGCTGTCGTAATACATTAAGGCAATTATGCCCAGAGCCAGTTGCCTGGAAAATGTGCCGGAAAGCTGGCAAACTCCGGGATGGAACCGTACGCCTTCTCCTAAGCACGTCTTGTTTTCCCTAGCCTCAAGTAGGCATTCCGTATCTTTTCTTCCGGGCGAAAATACCTAGCGAACCTGCACGATATTTGGGCTCGAGTCGTTTTCTTCAAGAGAAAGGTGGATTCAGCCATTCGGATCCGTCCTCCCGGTGTTTCTAACATCTCATAGGCATTAGAATGAAATAAAAGACTTTCTTCTTCTTCCTGTTTTACGTGAATGCGTAGATATTTATATGATAATTAAATGGAATATTCTAGTTTTGTGTGAATAGCAATAACATTCTCCACATACTCTTTCTATTTTTTATTTTTACAACTCAAGAAAGAAAAAAGTGAAGTGTAAAAAAGATTTTAACCATTTTTTAGTTTCCTTTAGTTAGAAAATACTGAATTTATTAGAAAATATTCATCACGTCTGCGTTATTATGAAAAAATTGTTAATTATTTTACAAAAAATCATTTTATCGTACGTATCAAGCGTACAACGAATCAAGCGCTAACAGCAGCGTGCCCAAAATCGCCGTTTCCTTATATCTTTTTGCTGACCTTGTATCAATTGTACAATATTCCGATTAGAAAAATAAAACAGTTATAAAACACAAAATTCGTTATAAAATCGTATTTTATAACAATATTTTTCATTTTTTAACAAATGAAACATTTCATTTTATAATACTTTCATTTTTAGTCCATGAAACAGAATAAAGTTAATAACATTTTATGCGACCTAAAAAAGCAGAGGTTAAAGCTTTTAATTATTTGTTATGCATAGATATGTATACCTTTTTATTTCATTTAAAATACCATTGCAATGTAATAGTTCCGAGTTGTTATCAATAAGAAATAGCAAACATTTTTAACAGATTGATTTCTATTGTATAAAAAAAAGCAAATCAATAAAACAATGAAACATTGTAAAACAATCTCTTTTTTATAAGTTTCCGGTTTTGAAACATTGATTCTTTATTTTGTTTTACATTTACGTCATATACAACCAAAAATCATATAAAATATTTGGATTATTTGTAATTCGTAGATATTTATACTTTTTATTTAATCTTTACCTCTCAAAACTAACAAAAAATGAAGTGTAAAAGATTTTTTGACTTTTGCACGTTTACCGAGCATCGACTGCTATGGTCAGCTCTATCCAATTATTTTTTCAATGTAATTAGTCTTATTAGAGTCTAATACTATTGATAGGATATGAGAATCGTATTCGAGACCCTGCGCCCAGCAGTCATTGAACAATACCACTTTGCCACATTGCTGGACTGATATTACTATTATATGTTTATACAGAATATGGTAATTTAGTGTGAAGTAGAATTATATATTTTTGAGAGCAAGTACTTTGTAATAATTTTTCCTAACTCATTCAAACGACTACTATCATACAGTCTTATTTGAACGACTCCAAACTAGCTAGTAGAGTTGGAGGTGGTTATTGATAATTTTCCCGAAAATATTTACTCTGAGACATTCCCGAAAATATATTGTCGAAAAACAAAACATGTGTTTTAAAATAATAATAGTTTTGTAACAATTTGTATTTTATTTTTTATATATTTTGTTACAAGATTCTTATGGACAATTCTTGAGTATTCCGAAAAATCTGTAGAAATTGACATAAAATAACATTAAACATTCATTATTTTAAGAATGTATGGTTTTTTATTAAAATTAAATAAACAGTTAATGGTATTTCAAGGTAATATTCTAGTTTCGCATTGTTATCAATAAGAAATAGCAAACATTTTTATAATATTCACAGTTATTGCGCAAACAAGAGATAAAATAATAGCAACATTTAAAACAAATATATTTTATGAATTGAAGGTTTTTTAATTGAAACATATTTTTATTCCTTTTTGCGATTTTTCTTCATGACAGAATCAAAAAACGTACATCAACATTTTTTATTCCGACAACCAAAAAATATAGAGATAAAAGGATTTTCATATTTGTCATATTTTTAAACGAGTTGAAGATTCTTTTGTAAAAAACGTAAAAACTAAATATTTCATAACACGCACTTGTTCCATTCCAAATTTTTATTATCGTATTCATTGGTATAGTTATCAACTACACCGCATTTTAATCCGGAAAATGTGCAAAGCAGCGCAATATGTTTGTACAAAAACTAACAAACCGTATACGTTGTCAACTCATGCTCCAATTCACAGCAACAAAAAAAGTGCCTGGAACTACAAACCATCAATCAAAACGCAAACCTGCACATCGTTAAAATCCAGCAGGAAAACTCAACAATGCGCAAATTTTCAGGTGCGTCATTAAAACGCAATGCACATGCGTTTAGGGGAGGGGAAGATGGGCGGCCACTGCTGTGTGCAGAAATAAATTGATACACTCGCAAAACTTGCAAAACGGTGGCTACTGGATAGAATGCGAGTGTGGACTTTCGAGTGTAATAACGATTCACCGAAACGAAGCACAAATGCCAATGATTCCATTTATGTGCTGTTGCTTGCTGTGTGAACGTGTCATGTCATCAATATCGCAGCGTGCGGACGGCGGTGGCGGCCGGCCGTTGCAGTCGTGCGAGCTTTTATCAGTAGCGCAGGCAATGGGCAACGTGCTGGCTGCGCTTTATACATCAAGCGTATACCGCCACTGCGGCCGCCGCTGGTAAGCTTTTGTGCTTTTGCGACTGCCGGCTGCGCTGCAATTGACACAGGGAGTGGAAGCGTCTGCGAGTGCGCTGACAGTTCGCCGGCGAAGCACTCAACTGAATACGAAACCGATGCAGGGAGCAAACGACCGCATAATCCGACTTTAAGAGCAATCTTCAATTGCTCACACGTCAACTGCCGTAACATGTGACATATGTATACCTATCTCTTTCCTTTGATTTTATGTTGATTCATGCAAATTCAGCGCCATTCATCGTCAAAATGAAATTTACTTTATAGCGACATATATTAAGAGGCTTCGAACATTGTAATTATAGCAAGTCAAAGCTTAATATCAAGAAATTCTCATGATAATTCACTAATAATATTATGAATTTCAATACAAATATTATTTCTTTGTCTATGATAAATAATTCTGTTAAATTGCAGTGTTCAAAGTTGTGTAACTCAAAAGTTTCAATATGAGCAGGATTAAAATTGGCGCAAAATGTAACGTTTTCATTTTAATAATTGATTTTTTTTATTAAAAGTTACAATTATGTCGTGAAAGTAACAAATAAACAAGCTTTACAATTACGTAGTAATTAATTGTTTTACTCTTGTTCTAGAATGAACCAACAAGAGTCCACGCCCTGTCAAATGTACCCGACTACATTTTTAGTTTTCAAAATTTCAAATGCAGCCAGGTACTAGATTTTTGAAGAAAAAAAGATTATGAAAATCCTATCGCAATATCGGATAGTATCGCAATATCGAACAAATAATTGTTAAACATTTGTTTTGAGAGCTAAGGCATTTTTTCAAAACGAAAGACATCATTAAACCATTTATATTGAAACATCAACATCTGGTCGGGGTTTTGAGCTTTAGGTATTCCCTGGAAATGACCATAAATAGTGTTTCTATATTGCGATGGTTAAGCCAATCACTTGATTCCTTCCCCGGAACCACCGTCATTACAACGGGAAAAAGTACCTGGACCTGATTATGGTTCTATCTTAGATGGTCGGCCTCTCTAACTTCGGTTTTATGTCGTCTTAACAGATATTTAGTAATGCAATTTTTGACATTTTTGTAGGTCAGGGGGCAGGAAAAAAGGCAAAAAAGGCTTCTTTGTCAGTACATTTTATGAAAAAGTTTAGTAAAAAAAGGGAAATGTATGGTTCTACTTCCTCACTTGCCCATATATCACTCCATCCACCATTCCATTCCATTTAATACCAACATTTATTAAATATATACAGGTACATAACAATAATGAATGTTTACATTCAATGTTATATAAAATCTGCGTACCTATTGATCTTAAGCTTAAACAACAGGATCTTTATTAAAATACAATGTTTTATAAATGATTTTTGCGCTTACATAATCTTATATCCTAACATTTTTAGTTATAGTTACTAATTGACAGGAAAAGTTAGGAAAAAACCTATCACGTTGGCCTCGATGGGCTCCATCCACCGATGTGTATTCCACAACGATATGATGTGGATCGGTTGTACTTCGCAGACCTGCATTATACAACTATTTATAATAGAATTTCAACTTCGTTAACTACGCTATTTATTGACACATTAAATTATTTCGTAATAAAGAAAACTCCAGAAATCCATTGATAATGAAATTTTAATAATTATCCAGAAAAATACACAATTTACCCATAAATAATTTCACTACTCTTTAAAAATTAGCTGTTTACCTACAAACTTAAGTAACATTAATATCGGCAACTATTCGAGACTTTAAAATTGAATCATAAGATAATAACATTTCCAATATTTTAGGTTGTATTGAATATTTGTGATGCTTAATTGTTCTGTATCATGAACTAAATCTAAATATACATACCCAAGTAGTTAATGAATACACAATTTAAAGAGATCGTCCATCAAAAGGATGGATCAATCACCAAATGAGCATACGTCGAAATTCATTACAACCCTGTCAATCGCAACAAGAATATATTAATGCATCCATCAATTTGGCCGTAATCAGACACAAAACCTACTCTCAATAAGAGAACAATCCATTAGTGCTCCCGGAAAAGTTTTAATTCCCAATTCATCCCATTCTTGAAGGAATTCTTCCCTTAATGAAACTTATTCGCATTTACCCTGCAACGCATTGTACTTTCTGGTGCAAAGTGCAGAAGAACTAATAGTAAATAAAACAAGCGAGCGTACTATCCATTAAAAACTTTAATTATTTATACTACAATCCACAAACGCAGCATGCAATAGAGTAATAACATCAAGCAAACCTATGTTGTCGTTGGTATACGACCGGAAATTGGCGTTTTAAACGCAACGCAATGTAGGTTTTTTATCCCTGTATTTGTGCGAAGGTGAAATAAAATAGAGGTATTTTTATAGCCGCGATCAAGGGCTCCGGAAAAGCTGAGAAAAGAGTTAAAAGGGTGCAGTAAAAGGGCGGCGGGTTCAGGGTGAAGCCGTGATAGAACGTTTCGCTAAGCCTTGTTGCAAACACTTGCAAGGTTTTGCCAATCTATGGGGGGGAGGTGAATTGAAAATACAACAAGAAACAAACCATCGACGACAACGTGCAATTACGCAACAACCCATAACACGACATTTTCTAATTATCCTTGCTATACTTAAGAAGCTGACGCGACCTGTAATCGATTTACACATCGCGTACCGCCCCTCCGGAGGATGTTACACGCTAATGTAATTGTATTACAGCGCAATTAAATCCGATTTAATCGAAAAAATGTGGTAAACAGATAAAAAAAATATGTGCAAATAAAAAAGAAAGAATAGAAACAGAAAACACGTTTTTCACACAGCGATGAAATTAATGAAATTCCCAGCACGCAAAGAACGCATTTATTTGTTTTTGAATTTTTGTGATTGTATTCTCTGATTAGTCCTTGTAGCGCCATCTGTTGTTTTATAAACGAGCAATTAACCACCTATTAAGGGATAATTTTGAAAGTTTCCTGAAATTGGGAAAACTGGCAAAGAAAGACTTTTAAAAAATTAAATATAGATTACAATGATTGGAATATAACAATTTTTTTCTTATCACAACAAACATGTTTAGAACTAGATAACGATTTTTTATTGTAAATTTCAAATGGATAACAAATTTACACATAAATTTTCAATAGGAGCTGTTTCTCATATTATTTTTAACCTATTTTGATTATCATTCTTTACCCAACCATTACTAACCAAACTAACTCCCCTAACTCAACAAACTGAACTGTAATTAACACAGAAATATGAAATATTATAGTAGCCAGGCTATATCATAACTTAAAACTAAGTTGGGCTGATGAAAATTAAGAAAAAATAGCAAGAAAAACGAAAACATCTGCTGCATGCAAGAAAATTACTGAAAATGCTTAAGGAACGCTTTGATACTGATTTTGGTTTAAATGTAAATTATTATATCATAATATAGATCATGTTTAAATCAGTCTTTAAATTAAATTTAGAAGGTTTTTTTTATTTACCGAGCATTGACTGCTATGGTCATTAGCTCTGTTTAAATCTTTTTCAATGTAATTAGTCATATTAGAGGCTAAAACTATTGATAAGAATTCACCTTACTATGCATCCCCACCGAGAATCGAATCCGGGACCTCATGGACAGTGGTCATCGACCATACCACTGCGCCACTTAGCTGGAGAAACAAACTTATTATGAGATAAAACTACTATAAATGAAACAAAAATACGAAATACAAAAGAAATACATTCCAGTTTATTTTATATGAACAAACTTTATTCATTTTCAAGTATTTCTTTTTATATCTAATTACGAGCCTCACAATTGTTCATCCATTTAGTCAGCCCCACATTCACCTCGCCAGCTCCAGCCGTTTGCTTGATAGCTGAATACGCTGCCACATCAACAATGGAAAAATCATCAAAAATAAATTCACGTTTCGCCATTTTCTTGTTCAAACACTGCAGCAGTGGCAGGCGCTCCGTCTTCGTCTTCGATCTAGTAATGCTATAGCAAAGATCTAAATACGTATCCATTTCGTCTTCGTCGTAGTTCAATGACGACGTCAGGCGTGCCAAATAGCGTAAAAGGTTGACTTCTCCCTGAATTGGTCTTGCACCAGTTATTTCCATATGATTAACTCCAACTATACAAAACGAGATATTTTTAAAAAACTTGAAGATATCTTAAACTTCTTTGAACTTTTTGACACTCGAGGTGTGTTTAAAAAGTATGACTTTCAAATTTTGCGAGCAACGCACATTCGATTATCAATTTTTTAGTTTAGCTATGAAGAGATCAACATAAATATTGATAGATGAACATATAGTTGTTCTTGATAACACAAAATCCTCTTACATTTAAAGACAACTCAAAAAAACAACAAAAAAATATTATGTTATAGTTATCAAATAGTATCATTTGAAATATTTGATATCTGCATAAAGAAAGATCATACATACTTGTTTTCCAGATTAATCTCACAGTAAGACAAGGTAAATTTGATGCTGAAACTGGCTCTGGGATACATTCAACAAACTTCTGCGCTGATTCTGGCAATGTTGGGACTGTCGAATGCACATATGACTGTATATTGATGATAACTGCAGTTTTCCACTGTTTTTGCAGCAGGAGTAAAGAATATGGTGGATGTGATGGGTTAATATTAAGGGAAATTTCAGTAGGCAGTTGTTTAATCTGTAAATAGCATTTCAAAGGATTACTCTGCTAAATTGATCAATGAAAACTTATAGAAAACTTACATCAACTTGTCCACAGTTACTAGATTTTGCTTTCGCTTTCCCAGAGAAAGCTGCACAAGTCTGACTTCCACCCGACTTTAAATTACCACGAATTGCAGTCATTTGCTTCTTAAGATCCTCTAGCTGTCGCAGAATAACTTGCTGCCGTTGTAGAACCACCGCCATAGTCATATCGTGATTTTTCTGCAAAATACAACAACATTCAAGACACGATCTAATCAAAACCTGAAAAGTTAATAATATGAAGGTTTGTGTTTGTGTAGAACAAAGTAGGATGATGAACGTGTAAGTCGAGTGATCTTTATGCGAATTTCGGTTCGATTTTGCTGTTTCTTCGTATTTCGAGATTGAATAGCATGCCGAATGTGCTTTTTGGGAACAGCAGAGGGAACAAATATGCATTATGTGTATAATCTAGCAAATGCTTTTTGACAGTTGCTTAACTGCGCTGAGAGTTAGTCGTACACCAGCCCGGCGGCCGGAATTACCTGCCCGTTCTTCGCGTGGCGGATAATTCGTCCGCTCTCGGTTTTCTGGACGCAAGCAAAACCGGGAAGCTGTGGCAAATTTCGCGGTGAGAGAAGATCGGTGCGCGGGTGCTGATGTATGTGGACGAACGCTTAGGAAACCTTTAGAAACTGCTTAACCTGCTCGCCAACGAGCTGCACGCTGCTGTCGGCTGACGGCGGGCTGCCACCGTGTACACTAGTGCCATTTGTCGTCTTCGCCGCACCGCCAACGCGGGCATCCTCACCGCCGTGGATATTCCCCAACCGGTACATACACGTCGGCAGCTCCACGGGGACATCGTGACGGACGATCTGCCGCATCGCGTACATCCTAATCGGGCCGCTCATTGTCGCAAATCGCGTTCGTTCGAAAAAAGGGTGCGAAAATCGCAATCGGATTGCCACTAAACTCTACACGTTGACGTCGACCTTCATCGACCTTACTGCCAGCAAAATGACAGCGCGAAGATTTCTGGGAAATGCCGTCCGGCTTTAGTGGTTTCCGTTTAAAATTTTAAAATATGCTCTAACCAAAACCTAAAAACCCGTGTGTAGTAAACTCTAAGTGCATAAAGTAAATAACTATGTGCAATAAAACAGTTTGGTGTTATAAAAAACTATTTTTGAAGCATAAATATTGCATATTTCAGCCCTGTCATTTTCATTTTAAATCTTGGCAGACGATGAAGATGACAGTTGACGGCCGGCGACTTTGCGAACCTTATGAACGTTTCCGCTTCGCACCGGAAATTACATAATTTTTTCTTCAAACTATCCCATTGTGGGATTGGACATCCAGGAAGTATGTGATTAAATCACAGGTGATTAATGGAATGCATTCGGGATGAGTATGGAATGAAATATGTGATTTTCCTGCGTGATGCAATGTGACGTCCGCGCCATCTGCATGGCTGGCCGGTCATTAGTCGCGCTCCGCGCCACGATCGGCCATCGTTCCCATCCGTATGTCCGGGAATCGTTAGGAAACGGGCGGCATTTCGACGTGAGCATCAAGCCATTTCCGCCGAAATAACCAGCTCGACGTGGGAGCGTGTTCGAGAAACCGAGGTAAACTCTGTGTACTGCGCTCCTGCAAATAAACTCGTCGAATGCGAATTGTCATGGCGTCCATTGTCGGCGACCAATGAGCGTGCGGCATTCGCGAGCGTTTGTTCGCTGCATCGCCGTTGCGCGTCAGTGTAGTTGAACGCAGCGGCTGTGGCGGTGAGCCGAAAAAAACCCACGAACGGGGAGAGAGCGATCAACCGCGACGCGTAAACGTATTCAATGGCGGCAAGCCTGTGAAGCCAACAGGCATCCGATCATACACGCTTGGAGAAACGTCTCCTGAACAAAAAAACTGACTGAAAATTCTGCGTTGATTGAATGTGGTCACGTGATTCACCCACCGCTGCAGACACAACACGGGCCTCTGAGCGGCTCTGAAAAGCATTGCACAGCGAAATGAGCGCGAGGCGCACATCTTTTTGACATTCGCCTTGTGTTTTGTAAATAAAGCGCCGCTGAGGGTACACGTGTGTTGTACGCATGTATGTGTGAGTAGCAACAACGTATCGCGTTGCCTGTGTGAGTGTGAAGGCGAGCCTTGATGAGCGCACGCTAACCTAGCTACCTGGGGGTGGCCTGGCGATGTCGGCCCGTGGCGCCAAAAAGCGCGGGCGGCCGCCGAAGGTGCAGGTGGCGGCAGAACGTACGCCGAAGAAATTCCAGTATCAACTGCTGAAGAAGCCCAAGTACCTGCAGAATCTACAGCGTGGCTCCGACTCGCCGGTGAGTACGCCGTCCGCTTCGCGGGCGTCCTCGCCGCAAGTGGAGGCACCACGGCGTACTCCACGAGGTTCTCGCTCGAAGACGAAGAAACGTCCGACTACGACGTCCACGGCCACGACGGGTCCTTATCAGCGTCGAGGGTATAATCCACAAGCGAGCGAATACCATGAGTCTGAGTATCATTACGGGTCGGATTTCGGTGATGATTCATCCGAGAAATCCGATCTCGAAGAGGATGTCGTCCCGTCGGCGTCCGAAAGTGAGGAATCCGCAGGTGAACCTTCCAGTGATAGCGATTTCTCGCTGAGTAGCTTTAGCACCGTCAGTGGTGCTCCACGAAGGCCACGACCCCCAACACCTGAACCTCTTTGGCTGCAAAATCGCCCTATACCAACGCTAGATTTACCGAAGAGCTCGGACGATCTGCTTGTGCCGCGAAGCGATATTCTGGCCGTCGTGGGGGTTTATGAGGTAGTGCGACACTTTCGCAACCTGGTGCGTCTGTCGCCGTTTCGTTTAGAAGACTTTTGCGCCGCGTTTATGTGCGATGACCAAAGCAATCTCTTCGCCGAGGTGCACATCATGCTCCTGAAGGCACTCTTCAGGGAGGAGGACTCGCAGCAAACGCATTTTGGCCCATTAGACCAAAAAGACAGTGTGAACATTTCTCTTTACCTTCTGGACTATGTAACTTGGCCTGAAGTGCTCCGGTCTTACGTGGAAAGTGATACCACCTTCGATGATAGTGTGCTGAACATTTTGAACACTACTGACTATCCTTATACAAGTTTGGCGAACAAGATCAAGGTTTTGCAATTTTTGACTGATCAGTTCTTGAATACCAATCCAGTGAGAGATGATTTAATTAGTGAAGGTAATAACTTATTTTTCTCTTAAGTGTATGTTTCTAATTATTGATGCATGTTTTAATAAGTATATATTAGCCTAAAACATAAACACACCGAAAAAAAGACACCAGCACTTTTCTTAGAGTGCCAGATTTCTTTAAAAATTAATGAGTTTGTCTTATGATTTACATTAAAAAGTAGACTCGTTGTATTCTGTTTATTTAATCGTGTATAAAACATTCAAATATATGTACATTAAAATTTCTATTACAGTACCAATGCATTATGATGACCATTGTCGAGTATGCCATAAACTCGGCGATTTACTATGTTGCGAAACATGTCCAGCGGTTTTTCACCTGGAATGCGTGGATCCACCTTTGCTCGACGTACCCGTGGAGGATTGGCAGTGCAATATTTGTCGACTGCATCGTGTAAGCGGCGTCGTCGATTGCGTGCTGGACGTGGAGAAGCAGGGGCAGTTGTGTCGACAAGAGCAGCTGGGTTTTGACCGATTTGGTCGGAAGTATTACTTTTTATGTCGACGAATTTTTGTGTAAGTAATCAAGTTTATCATTAAACCAATGCGTAAAAACACTCCTGACGGAAAGTATCGATAGGATGTATGGAATTCTTCAGTTAAATACATATCGATACTTTTTGTTTCGGCACTTGACTAATGTTTGATTTTTCGAATCCAATATGTATCAGTCGTTTCACTCGATATTTTCAAGTTTCGAGACCAAACATTCACTATATCTTCCTATAATCTAAACTTCTTACAGTGAAAATGAAGGCAATGAGGTTTGGTACTATACAACCACAACACAATTTGAAGAACTGCTCAATTGCCTTGACTCTGAGGAAATGGAGGCTGACTTGTGTCGTGAAATAAACGATTTAAAAGATGAGATTCTGCGGCAAATGGAACTCACCGAAAAACTAACCCTCCAATGCAAAGGCAACAAGAAAGCCTACTTGGAGCTGGAGAATCAAGCAATTTTGAAAGCTCATAAAGAGGTGGAAGCTAAACCCGACGTTGAGGAGCAAATCGAGTCACAGGATATCAAAGAAGAAGTAACGACAACAACCACGACGACAGTTACCACAACGACTGAGATCAAAACTGAAACAACAACGACGATAAAATCGTCTGAGAATGGTGCTGAAGAAAAAGACATTGTAACCAGGTCGAAAACAGGGTCTTTAACGCCACGAACGTTTAACTTTGACGATATTCGAAGAAAAACTTTGGGAAAGGAAGGTGAGGAGCGCATAACACGACTAAAATCGCAACAACTTGCGAATGGCACCTTCCTCTATAAGTTAGGCATGGAGAATCAATTTAAAGGGTATGTAAATCAATTTACAACAAATATTATCGCGTTGAATAAACCGCAAAGGAATGAAGAGCGTGATAAGAAGCGACATTTGAGTCATAAATTCTCGTTGACGACGGCGTCCGAGTTTAAATGGACGGGTGTTACTACGGGAAATAAGACTGCTTTGTTGCACACTTTACGCCAGACATTAATTCAACTCGAGCAAGCGATTCAGGTTGCTTACATGCATCCGAATTGGCCGCTGCTGAAGAAGATGTGGCTGTCGATGGTGAATCAGTGTCAACATGCTCAGGACTTTGCCAAAGCACTTATTATCCTTCAGTCGTGTATTAAGCCTTGCGTGTTTGCCAACGTTTGGCATGATCAACTCGGGCATACGAAATTGGCGCGGGTTACGGCCGCCGAGCGTGAGGAGCGCAAAAAGCTTGAGAAACGCGAGAAAAAGGAGCGCGAAGAGGAGGAAGAACGGAATAGACTGATTATATCCGGATATGTGAAGTATACGATGAGTTTCAAGCATCAACTATGGAAGCAGAAGGGTGAGGAGTACCGTATTCATGGGCGGTGGGGTTGGCTGTGGTATTCTACAGCACGTGTCGTCGAGTTTGTCAATTTCAAGGAGGTTGGACTGGCGGCCGGTCCGCATAAGTATATGGTGCAGGTGCGCACCAAGGATGGTGTGAAAATTATCTCGGTGGATCGTGATTTGTATGTGTATATGAAGAAAAACTTTGCGATCGATGATGGTGTTGAAATTAAGCAGGAAGAGGATGCGATGGATATTGAAGAACCTTTGGGAACAGAAGACTCAGAAGGTATTTATAATTTTTCTTGGGAGTTTTTTTCAAAATGAATGTGTTCGTGCCACCTTTTTACATAGATATGTCGTTAAAATCGTTTATCGATTTCAACATTGCGATATATCAGTAGTCGATAAATTTATAAGTCCGCAAATGGCAAGGGATAGAAAATATCCATTGAAATTTCTTAATTTCAAATATGAATCGCAAATCTTTATCGCGTAATTTTTGGGAAATTCTCAAATTATTCAGGTTATTGCTTAAGAATTTGATAATACAAATTAATAATATGATTTATGTAAATTTTTCAGTACCAGCTGCCCTCAAAGACTTAAAAATTATGCGCCCAATGAAGCATTTCGAAGAAATCGACATCAGTAAAGCACTAACATCTCCAGGACGCCTTCTCTATCCGAAATTAGGCAAGCCTTCGAAACTCGACGAATTACTCACCAGAAGAATTCATCTAAAAACAATCGAAGAGCGTAAAATCGCCCAGACAAAGTCCGAAAATCCGTCTACTGAATCAAGTGAAACTAATGAAGATGTAGACGTTGAGTCCTCTTCGGAGACTTCGCTTCTGGGCAATCTGTCTTCGTCGGCGTCTGTTAACAAAGAAATGCTTAACAACATAGCGAAGAAGATTCAGCAGTTGCGATTGCATTATTCGTCAATTTCCAAGTTTGGTAAAGAGTTCCAGTGTTATTCAAAGGGCTGTAATAGTAATAGCGTTGCGTCCTCTTTGACGACGAGTTGTTATTCGCCGATTTGCCTTCAAAGGAACAAAGTACGTCGTGATTTGCTGTTTTTACTGCGAAAGGCAAATGTACATACTAATCAAAAGCTTGGAGGTGTGAATACCACGAATAATGGCAATAAATCGTCGATTCTCGAAGCTAAATTGACGGAAAATGCACATTCCGTGGGCTTGGAGGCGAAGGATGATAAATTAGAGAAGGATGTGACTGCTGCTGCGTTGAATAGTGAGCTTGTTGCGACTTTAATGCAGGCGACGAATTGTGATGGGAATGTTTTTGCTGCGATTACACCGATGGTGAATATATCTACTTGTAAAGATGAGTATTTCGACGCTGAGGATTACAATGAGGGTATTTCGGCGAGAAAGGTTAATAAAACATCTCCCAAGGTAAATAAACGTGAATCTATGGTTGTTACCGATCCCGAGCAGGAGGATGTTGATATGGATGTCGAGGTATCGCCGGAGGATGTGAAAGAGATGATTTTGGGAAATAATAGTGAGCCAACTACTCCTGTCCCGGTGATAACTGGGCGAGTAACGAGAAATCGTAGTGTTGTGACGACTACCACCACGGTTACTACCACCACAACGAAAACTGTCGTCGATGGTATTGTCAAAACTGAATCTGGTAGTAAAAAGGCCAAAGAGGAAACGGTTGCCGTTTCCAACGGAAGGACAATACAAACTCTCAATGCGAAATCCCAAACGTATACAGCTGCACTTAATCGACGTTTTTGTGCGATTAAAACTACAAAACGCGAGGAAAAGGTGCAAAAAACTGAAACCACCGATGATGGCATTGAAAGAGTCTACTCATCGTCAACAGCAGAGGGTAAAGTTTACTTAAAACGCATTTCTATCATTGGCGCTGACAAGAAAAAGAAGAAAGCGACCGTGAAGTATCCGCTGTGTTCGAATTTCAAAACGCGTAAGAATTTCCGTTCGCTTTTCGTGTTACCGCGGCATGAAACTAAAAAGTTGGCGAGAAATGCAGGAAGGATTTATACAAATGGATTTAATGTGATGGCGAAGACAAACAGTACGGTGTGGCCGTATCCGTGTGCGCGACCGTTGTTTAAAACGTGTTGGGTATTTCGAACGGTGAATCTCAAATCTATTGCAGCCGCTGCGCTGCAGTTGAAGATTCTCTGGGCGTGTCTGCGCTGGGATGATATGCAGGTGAAGCCGCAGAATCAGGATGGGAAGCATCAGATTACAACGGAGACTGAAATTCTAAGTTTGGAGTTGCTTAAACATCGACACACCGGATCGTTTATGGAACGCACACAATATCTGAGGCGGAAGGTGGTGATTCCGTTGGAGTTGCCGAAGACTGTGCGGGAGGTGACGTCGATTCGGAGCGGTTTGAGGAAGAGGAAACGTCCGGAATCGCCGCAGAGTACTGATCCACAGGTTACGGAAGAATGGGTTGATGAGGATAAGCTGGAGTTGTGGGAGATTAAGCAGTATGGTGAAAAGTAAGTGTTTTAGATATTTATTTTATTTTCATTGTAACAATCAGCAAACTTGCCACACATATCCGAACATAAGATACCGTTTAATATATTTTTCCAATGATAACCAAATTTTATAATTATATTCACTTTGTGCCAGACTGGAGAGAGTTAATCAACAAGTGATTACAAGAAGTCGTACTGGCAATCTTCCTCCAGCACGAGTACAGACTGAGACGTCAGAGGGTGGTGCCACGACGACAAAGATAATGGTTACCACCAAGCAAGGTGCTGAAGACTTTAAGGAGAAGATGGAACAGCAACTGCGATTGCAGAGAGCCGCCCATCAACAAAAACGTGCACTCGAGATGAAGAATTCGCAGGGTCAGCTTATTAAACTTGGCACTCAAGGTAATTACTTTCCTTTACTTTTGACATACTTGTATTATAAAAATGTGTTCCTGTATAAAGCTGCCATTGCTGCACAGCCAACTGTAACTAAAGTTACTCAACCGAAAGGTAATTCTTAGTTGTCAGTTTATTCGTATTGTTTGTGGCTTTAAACTTTTCCGGAAATAATAATCTCTGGCTCAGATTACATGATCTTGTTATATCTTAGCTCATGTTTTCAAAAATTCTCTCATAAGTTGCAAAACATGATTTACTAATTTCTATAATTACAGTCTCAGCTGATGGTAAAATGCAAGTTGTGAAGAATGTCGTTGTACCTGGTGGTGGTGCCGGTAAGACTTTAACCTCGCTTCTCACTGCGAACAACGCCGTGGGAGGGAAGCATTTCACAGGGCGGCGTATTTTTATGACTAAAGCTGCCGATGGTACCACTCGTGTCCTTACAGGCAGTCCGCAGATAATCAAAGGGTCCGGTAATCAGTTGATTAAGTTACAACCTGGTCAGCAGGTTGTGCAAACATCTGGTGGTAAGTTTTTTTTTTCAAAACTTATCTGAAAACATTTTAAACTTTAAAATTTTGAAAATGTATGATTGAAACTCTTTATAGCTACAGCACCAACTACTCCAAAACCTGAAACGCCAACTCCCCAAAGAGTGCAAATAATGCGTACACCCGATGGTCGTTTCACTGTGAAGGGTTTGATGCCCGGCCAGCAATTGGTGCAAATGCCGGACGGAAAACTGCAAGTTGTTAACACTGCCCCTGCATCATCGACCGCATCGGCGTCAAATACTTCTGGAAAATCAATTGTGACTACAACCGCTGGTGTTTCTACAACGACGACGATTGGTGGAAACAAACTTGTTAAAACACCCGGTGGTAAAATGATTTTGCAAACAAGTGGGAATAAACTGAATACGCCCACGAAACAGATTATGTTGAAGGCACCAACAACTTCTGCGACTCCACAAGGTCAAAAGGTTGCCACTTCTTTGGTGGTTAGTGGTACTCCTGTTATTCAACAGCAGGTTGTGACAACTGCTGGTGTTGGACAACAACAGGTATGATTTAAATTAATTTTGTTTTTATATATGGTATAGGTGCCAAAAAAGTACTTCAGTTCGATACTTTAAAAGGGAGATCATAGGTGGCGTGCTACACTGGTTACATAAAAGTATCGATATTTTCTTTATTTGACACCTCTAACTTCCATTATCTTCTAATTCCTGATTGCAATTTCTAATTTTGACTGATTGTAATTTTTAGATAATCACCAATCAGATAGTGGTTAACAATCAGAACCTAGCAGCTCAGATCGCCCAAGGAAAAGTGCAGGTGGCCACCATTAACGGCCAGCAGGTGCTCATTCGCCCCACTGGCAATAATCAAGCGCAGATCGTAGCGCAGTTAACGCCGAGCACGGTCACAACGACGACGCCTGTGGCGCAGACGCAAACTGTGCAACAGGTCGCGACCCAGCCGTCTGTTCAGCAGCAGCAACCGCAGACGGTGCAAGCAATTACCACCACTCCCACAAAAGCGGCCGATCAATCACAACAGGCACAAACACCGGCTGCAAAGGTAGACAATTCGATTGATCCGGCCACCATGGAGCATTTACTCGCCGGTCAACCACCTGGTACCGTCATCAAGTGCGTCACAGCGCAGGTGATTCAAACGCAGCAGGGTCCGCGTATTGTCCTGCAGGGTCTGCAGGGCGCTGACTTCACTCCTCAACAATTGGCAGCTGTCCAACAGCAAGTTAAGCAGCAATTACTTAAAGGTATGTGCATATTTCATAAAATACTAAATCTTGTGACAATTGAAATGTGAAAAAGAAATCTGTCTTTCATAATTTTTGACATTGGTTTCATAAAAATATCCATACTTCGGCTCGATTATTTTTCCGTTAACATATTGAAAGAATCGGAATCCATACATTTCGATGTGTTTGCCTTTGTTTGGTCTGTATATTGAACAAACCTAGAGGACGTAAATACAAAAAAATATTTTTAATTTATTTAAGCAATTAATAAATATGAAAAAGATGGTAGTAGATGCCACTAGAGGAGATCTTCGATATTTTCAATATGGTGTATATTGATATTTCATTAAATATTTTGATATCGATGCTTTCTGAAATTTGAAACATCAAATCGATAACTTTTGTAATATTTTCACATTAACAGCACAAGCATCAACTGGAAAACAAGGAGTACTCGGTCCCACGAAAATCTACCTCGCTGTACAACCAAATCAAAATGACTCCACCGGCTCTGCCACCACGGCCGCAATTGAAACACCGCAACCGCCTCCACTTGCGCCTGTCGTTCAACAAGTCACCACGCAAGATACGCAACCGCAACAGGTATGCAAGATTAAGTGCCTTAAAACAATAACTGCTTAATCGTTTTCTCATTATTTACATGTTGTTTCTTTTATTTATTTCAAAAAAAATTGTATCTGATTTGCACGTGTTTTACGTCTTATTTATTGCATTTTACTACGCTAAAATGGATGGACTTTCGGTTAATCGTTTAAGGAATGTTGTGAATGCTACTAATTATATATATTAATCGCTTTAGACATGGCTTTTGACTCAAACAAATGTTATTGTTTTGAAGGAAATAAATTGTGACTGACGCTTATTTGGACTTAAGTTGACTTAATTCCCACCTACAAAATATGTTTGATGAAGTGAACTCAAAAAATTCTTTGAAAAACTATAAAAGCTGACTGAACATTGCGTTGATATCAGTGTGATTTGGTTGAAAAAGAAAAAAAGAATTATTGGTTTCTTCAGACCGTTTTTCAAAACCTTTTGCAATCCACCTTACATCCAAACGCT
>WSZQ02083019.1:48703-62861 GCA_019419845.2 Weissflogia rhopalogaster
AAAAAGAAAAAAAGAATTATTGGTTTCTTCAGACCGTTTTTCAAAACCTTTTGCAATCCACCTTACATCCAAACGCTTGAATAATTAAATTTGGAAGCTCGAACAATATAAATAATGATTGTAGGTGCAGCAACGGCAATTGCTCGTCAATGGGCAACAACAACAGACGAGCAATATCCTCGCGGCAATGAAAAGCAACATGCTGGAGGGTACGCTTGCGGCGCAATCAGCAACGTCTGCTGTTGCGACTGCAGTCATCCATCAGGCGCAGCAACAACCTCCGCAACCACAGCTGCAGGTGCAAGCAAACCAGCAGCAGGTCGTCACGTCGGCGGCGGCGGTTGCTGTGGCGGCGCCCGCCGTCGTCGAGAATAAGCAGTTCGTCGTCACGCCTGACTACATTCAGCAAAGTATGTTAATTTACCATCAACCTTCTGTTATCGTTTACAATCCGAATTGCGCGTACCCATTGCAAAACGACTTCATAACTCATACCTATCATCACGTTAATCATCAGTAGGGAATAACTGAAACAAAAACTATGCGCACCGTTTCTGAAGTGCGGGACACAAATGACGTGAGTTTGTAATAGCTTAAGCGCCTACTGGACAATATTATCTAAGCCATGTGTCGTTTCCCTAAACGAACAACTTCGATGCGCAGTGTGCGTGACCAAAACCCTTTTTTTCTCGCTCGTGTTTTTTTTTCCTTCAATTTTCGTTTTTCTTTTCTCCTCCAACCTCTTCTTTTCATTCTTCGACTGTGATATTTTTTGAAAAGTGAAGCCAAAGCGAATCCCACCCAGTGTATTTTAGTGCACTCACACACGCAAAAGCACGTAGCGTAACGTAATGAGAAGATGCCAAAAAACGTAAAGACAATTTTTGTATTAGCGAGCAAACTTAAGTTTCTCTCATTTTTTGTATGTTTCAAAATTATAAAATAAATATCGTTTACGAAAACCGAACACATGTGCGAAGATAATTTATATGTATATCATGTAGTTGTCCAAGTATTTTTGTTCATCTTTTGTTAATTTAACATTTATTTTTTAACTTATTTTAACTTGAATTTTATTATGGGGCGTTTTGCTTTGGGTTCACTTTTTTCTCTAACTTATTTTATTTTATCCTCTCCTTATTCTCTCTTGCAGCAATTCGGACGGCGCTGAAGCAGGAGAATCTCAATCCTGAGATAGAGGAGAAATTGTTGCAATTGCAACGTTATCAAGAAAAGCAGATGAAGAGCGATGACACGCCGATGTTAAGTGGTAGTCGTGTATCGGGTGGGCATGTGATGAGAAATGTGACGGCGTTGAGTTCATCGCGGAAGCGATATGCGAGCCTATCACGTGCAGACGACGATGATGATGAATGGATGATGGAAACGCCAAAGAGAGCAAGGCCTAATCGATCTACTGTTGATCATAAACGTGATTATGAACAATATCAAAGGTATGGTTGTTATATTTTTATTTTCTAGATAAATACAATATGCGAAAAAGTTTGTCGGAAATATATAGGTAATTATCGATATCTGAGGCATCGAAAGATCTATTCGCGATATTTCAATTTTACTATTTAACGGTTTTTCCGACATCTACGCATGTTAAGTATAAGCTCTACAAAACTTCGTTATCGATGTGACACAACGAATAAAGTATGTACATACTTTCGATATTATAATGTATGGATAATAAAAGATAACTTTTGGTATTGAAAGTTAAGAGTATGGAAAGTTATCGATAATTTTTGTATGGCATTTGTAATCATTTGGCAAAAAATAGACAATATATTTGTTCGCGGAGAAAAGAAATATTGCTCACTCCTGTTCTAATGGAAATATATCAGTTTTTTTCCTGATCTCTGGTAATTTAACGATTTACTTAAGCTCTCATTGTCAATTTTAGCATCCACGAACCAATAAAACCAATGATATCCCCGCGGAACAAACGGTCGATTGTTAAAGAGCTTACACCAGAACAGAAAGCAACATCAGCAAAAACCAAAGCTATGATGAGTCTTTTTCGACACAAAGAAGCGTTGAAGAAAGAAATCCTTCGAAAACGTGCCGTTTTGGAAAAGGAACTCGAAGCTGAAATTCAGGTATATACAATACATTTACATCTATCATCTTGTTTATTCATGTTTGAATTTTCTGAATGTTTGACATTAATAAGTTGTCTATTATCTAAACAGAAAGATGTTGCTGATCAAATTGCTGCAAATCGCGTAGAACTTAACGAGCGTGTGTCTAAACCCGACGATCATCAACCTTTACGCACTCCATCCACGGGCAGTAGTCGTCGTAAGGCGAATGCCGTACCGCAGGCGACGACACCTGTCGTCGAGAAACCCACCGGCAAGACTGCATCACATCGACGCTCGGGACACAAGGTGAATGCATCTCCTGGGAAAAACAAGAAGGAGAAGCTTTACTGCAACTGCCAGACGCCTTATGATGAGACCAAGTTCTACGTCGGTTGCGATCTTTGTAATAATTGGTATCATGGTGATTGCGTTGGCATTACCGAGGAGGCAAGCAAAAACATCTCTGAGTTTGTATGTGGCGAGTGTAAACATGCGCGTGAAACGCAGGAGTTGTTTTGTTTATGTAGGCAACCATACGATGAATCACAGTAAGTAGCATTTTTACAAGCTTAATGTTTTTGAAATAAAATGTTTTCTTGTTAAATCGTTGTCTATATTGAATTGTTTCTTGTAGATTTTATATATGTTGCGATCGTTGTCAAGATTGGTTCCATGGTCGTTGTGTGGGTATTCTGCAGTCGGAGGCTGATAATATAGACGAGTACACTTGTCCAAATTGCCAACGAAATTCCTCAGTGAATTATGCCAATATGAAAGATTTGAGTAATAAGAATTTTGATGAATTGCGGAGACTAATCAAACAAATACAGGTACGTGTCCAAATCGTACAAATATCAGCATTTACTAAATTACAATAGTAACTAGGCATTCGGTAATTAGATTTGATTTCGAAATGATTGATATCGTTGTCATTCTTGACATGATAGACATCAAAATATTCGTGTCCAGTGCTCCCAAATAATAATTGTGAACAAAAAATTTTAGATGGCGCCACTAATTTTAAATATAGATATCGGTAAATGCAAATGTTGATTAATTGATTGAAATAGCGATCATTCCCGAATGATTAACATTTCAATCTCGATAATAACGATATTTGTTTTAAGAGAATGCGACTGTAAATTCTTGACAAAGTGCTAGATGGCGCATTAAGTGTTTACCTGTATCGATAAGTTTTGTTATTTACGTTTGATATTTAGTTATTACCAAAAAGTATCGATACTCTTTCGTTATCAGAATATATCCATACGTAGGATATCAAAGCATTGGAACTTCCATTTCATAAAGTATTTTGTTGATACCAGAAAGAATAGATATCAAAAAATGTCAGTACAGTTTTGACTAACCGCTGTATACTTTTTTACAGTCACACAAAAGTGCTTGGCCGTTTGTAGAACCAGTCGACCCAACAGAAGCGCCAGATTATTATAAAGTAATCAAAGAACCAATGGGTACGTGTTTTTCATCTTCACCAATTTAATTATCAAAACATTGCCTAATTAAAAAAACTACCTTCTTAGACTTACAAAAAATTGAAAACAAGATTAATGATCGGACGTACAATAAACTGAGTGAGTTTATCGGCGACATGACGAAAATCTTTGACAACTGCCGGTACTACAACCCAAAGGAATCGCAATTTTTCAAGTGTGCCGAATCGCTGGAAGCGTTCTTCGTCAACAAGATCAAATGCCTGCGTGAGAAGCTCTACGACAATTGAGTCTCTGCCCGAAGGCAAACGGCGTAACTTATTTTTCCTAATTTAGGTGAACGTAGGCACAAGATCTCAAAGAATTGAAAGAAAAACGCATTAAACGCACCAACCTAGGGCACACAAAGAAGGGCAGTTCCAACACCTGCTTAGGTTTGCTCAGTAGAAAATATTTAGCAATGATTGATGAGAAGTTTGTCTTTACAATGGGTCAGGTATAGAACAAGATATCAAAGATGGTGTCTGTTTTACCAAACGCCTGAATCAATATTCACTTAACACGTTGTGACTGCTTGGTAGTCCAATCCATAAGCTCGAAACATTCGAGGCTCTGTATATAACAATTTCCGTATTACAGACATGTAGCCGTTTCTTTTAAATTATCTTCTAGATGCGTTTGTAGGGCCGCGCGCGTGTCACGCAAGCCATGACGCGTACGTTTTTTTTATATATAATGTACCAGCCAATCAACCATCCCTTCAGCTATCTTATTTTTGTTTCGATGTGTTAATCGATCGTTAGGTAATCTACCAATACTAAGCAGGGAGCTTTGTTAATATAGCGCGAACGCTATATGAGGTAGTTCTTTGCGCTTTACCATCAGAAATTGTTATTGTTGAAGATAGACGGTTCTATTGTATTTTTTACTAATTGTAACGACTCTGAGGACAATTATTTAGCATTTCACGGTGTTCTGTATAGTTTGAGGATGCTGGGGAAATGCATTGCCATTTTTTGTATATAAGTATTGATACAGATGTATAATTTCTCATTCCTTTTAGTCTTATTAAAATATTTGAAAATTCATCATCGTTACATTAAGATTGATTAGAAAACTTTTGAACCTAACCATTATCCACCTAAAAGGTAAGTATAAAGAAATTTGTCAACTTTTATGATTCTAAAACTGTTGGCAAGTTTTCTTAATTTACATTTTTTGTTGAAAGTTGATGTCGCACAAGCTGTAGAGTGGTGTCAAAGTTTTGGGTACCGATATCCCTGATATGCAAATTTGTTGGTATTGGAAAACATCCTGGGCCATCTATCCACATTTTTGTAGGTACAGTGGAATTGGAAGTGTAGGCAACAGATCAAATTATATTCCTCTACGGATACCAATGATTGCGTTGCGTATGGAGTGGGTGAGATGAAAGCAGGGCATTTGATCTGTGAATCAGGGAATACCTCTGATGAGTGCGCAAACGCTTACCCCAAATTAATACAGTTTACAAATTGATTAAATTTATATATTCGGTATCAGTTTGGTATATTCAAGGCTGGTCTGGAGGAAGATATGGCGCGAACCTCTACTATGCATATGCGCGCTGGGGGTGCTCCAGAATGTTCGATTGAGTTAGTGGTTTGTTAATGTTCTTTGGCAATTACTAACTTACATGTGTCCGCTGAAGGTCGCACGCCATCCCCCATTTGTTGCACCCCTTTCACTGATTCGCATTTCATCTAATAAATATCGGGTTTTTAGTCGAAAAACTATTTTAGCATATGCTGGTAGTAATCATTTTCATCATATTTAATATTAATTTACAAATGTCTACATTATTTATAAGGTTTATAAGAACAACTACCACGAACTTTCTTCCCTCGGAAACCAACTACATTCGGTAGCAAAGCATCTCTCAAGTAAATACCCCGTGCCTCCGGAGTCCAACCTTGGACGACACACTGATGCCCTGTCTCCGGCGTAATCGCAATCCATCCAGCACTCGATAACACGATATCTCCACAAGATATATTCCTATCAATACCAGTGATGCTGAAATATTTTGAAGACCGTAGTCCAGGCCACAACTTCAACCTATCTTCATCATTCAAAGGCACAGCCAAGGCCTCAGTCTTTAACAAATCTGCGTAGATAACATCCGCTTCTTTAGTCTTACAAATAGTGACAGGAAGTTGATGCGAAGCAAATACTGTAAATCTGCAATTAGCATCACCCTGACGGTAATCCATTCGAGCAATACCGGCAATAAACAAACTCGTTCCAGGTTCTAAACTAAATGTACGTGAACGAATCAGAACATTCGGAAAAACTTTGATCAACTCATCTGTAGTAAAATGATGAATGATTTGCTCAGGTTGGATGACACCTGGCGTATCATAGCACCATTTACTCAGCGCAAAACGTTTATCTCTCATGTTTAAACCCATTTGTTTCACTTCCCCTCCACCAACTCGCATTTTCATTGCATAAATATCAGTGGTTTCGTCATCTTCCGGGTTTTTACTTGAAAAAGTTCGCTCAATGTTACCGATAATGGTCGCATATTTCGAATTTCGTGTTTGTTTATACAACTTTTTACGCAATTCTCTCTCCTGTGACTCAACACGTCTTGTAGACTCCAATCTTTTGTGTCGTACATACATCCTCCAACCTGTAGGTCTCAAAATTGGGAACTTCAGCAAATTTAACGTAGTTCCAGGCCATGGACTAGTGGTTGCACGTTGCAATAAATCCTCTGCGTCATGTTTACAATAATCCGATTGTAGTAAAACATTGAACAAACTCGATTTACCTACGTTTGTACATCCAACTATATAAACATCACCTCTATATTGCCACAAAGAATGTAATCTGGTTATCAGATCTTCGATTCCGAAGCCAGTTTTGGCTGAAATCAATCCAACATGTATGATATTCGTCATAGCAAATCCATGTTCTTTTAAAGCATTTATCAAGTTTGTTTTAACTCTGTTCAAATAACCTTTGCCATCGTCAGGAAGTAAGTCAACTTTGTTTCCAACGACAATGATTGGCCTTCCATGCCCTATCAAATCTGATATTCCAGGCCAAATTGAGCATGGGAAGTCTAATAAATCGACCATTAGTATAACCATTGCTCGTTTTTGTTGAGCTATACGTTGCAAAACTTTTGGATAGTCTTCAGCAGAAACACGTACCTGTAAAGCCATATTGTAGTGCTCTAAAAAATGACACCTCTGACAGTGAATCCCTTCTAAATTCGTGCCTCCGATTTTCTTATATTGTGTGAAAATTTCCGATGGTATGTAGCCTGGTATTGAAGTATCTCTGCAATGAAGAAACGCTCCACAGCCACCACAAGGAACATTACTAGTTGGTATCTTTGAATTTGGAGTACCATAATTGATAGGAGTGTTTACTGCATCGTTATCATCAATATTTTCAACCAAAGGAAAATTTTCATAGTCATTCATCCATTTGAGGTGTGTATTTGGCTTATTAAGTAGCTCTAATCGTGTTTTAATTTCGAGGATTGTGTTTTCTGCTGCACTTTCTTCTGATTTATTTTCATCTTCATGGATATACTGTACAGATGCATTTTTTGTATCTTTAAAAGGAAAGTGTATGTGTTGCTCTTGGATTATTTTCGGTTCTGCTTCATTTATATTCCTGCAAATAATAATTATTATTATACTTTTAAAATTTATTTTTACTTTTCAATATTTTAACTTACGTATTTGCAGAAAGTTCCTCTTGGCTGTTTTCTTCAGAAAGTTTTAAAAATTTCAGAGCAATTGGCAGCGGTTCTTCTTTCAAAGCTTCTGCCTGCCTAGAATGTTTTTCAAATATATTTTTGGATATAACATTTCTTATGTAGCCTTGTTTAAGTCTATTTCTTTCCAAATAATCACTGTAGTAAACGTTGTCCTTATGTTTCTGGAAAAGTTTCTCTTCCTCTGTGAGTAAAGTTGATTTATCTGCTATATTCACAGAAGTAAGCAGATATCTTCTAAATAGTAGGGTTCCTAAACTTTGTTGGCATTGATAAGAGCGATAAACACGATAAAGTAACAGATTCATCGTGTTTAATTTTGAAGAAATTGTGGAGTTAACCTTAAAAACATGGCACTTGTGAGGTTATTTGTAATTTAAAAGATTTGGAAATGACTGAAGAGCTTATTGAATTAGTAAAATTTACTGAAAATTGTGAATCAACAAATAGACTTAACACTCGTGAGAATGCTTACATTTTAGCCAAGAAATTAACGAGTTTTATCATAAGAAACCCACAGAATAAGAGTAAAGTTAAGAAATATTTGGTAAGTCATCACATTTCAAAAAGTTTATTTTGTAATTTTGATGTTATTTTAGAGATTTGTCCATAATTTAGCAAAAAATCACTCTAAAACCCAATGTGTTAATCAAAGCAATGCTTCAACTTATTTGAAGCATATAACAGCACATAAGAATGAAGATTTATACTTGAATTATAGTGATAAATGCAAAGAAATCAATGCATTTTATGCTAATCAGGCATCAACCAAAAGTAAATTAAACAAAAGAAGAGGTAAGTGTGCTCATATTGAATAAACCACCGAATTATAGTTAAATTATTCCAGAATTCATAAAGTTACAAACACAACAATCCCTACCTCGAGATTTCATCTATAATCTCCTGACAACTAACGACTCTGAATTTGCACATTTTCAATTAGAAATTACGGAGTTGAAAGATGAATCTGGAAAGACTGTGATTCAAAGGGAAGCTGATATAAAACTAGCGATGGCTGTGTTCAATCTGAAGGAAAACTCGTCTTGTATTGTTTCTAACATGTTATCAAGTTTATCAAAATATGACGAATTATTAGAGTGTGAAAAGAGTTTCTTAAAATGGTTACTTTCAATGAAAGATTATAATATAAAAGAACTTGTTGATAAGTTCCCTTTCTTATTGGAAGAAGATTTGATTGAAATTTCCATGAGATATTTTCAAGGGAATTTTGAATTTGATACGGATATTGATGAATTTAAGTGGATTCAGAGTGATTATGAGATTAAAAAGCGTGCTTTTGATATTGCACAAGGATTGTTTTCTCTTGCACATTGGGATTTGAAGTTATTAAATGTTCTCACAAAAATAATAAATTAAATTGTCCGATAAAACAAGCGTTTTATTTACTGATTGTTTGCCTTTAATCATTACTCATTTAGATTTATTTAAAAAATTGGCTTTTCTTTAATTCATCGAGTTATATTCATCTTTTTCTATTTTTTGCATACTTTTCCTTTTAAAACATCTTGTTAAAAATTAAAATTTATAGTGTTTGTGTGGATATATCTTCAAAAATGGACTCAACTAGTTTCAATTTCAACGACATAATATGATTTATAAACAAGTAATCTAAAACAGTTGCAGGAGATAGTGGTAAATTTCATTCTAAATCGATTGGTATTAGTTTTCTGTACATAGAAAGAATGCAAATATAAAAAAGTGAAATTTAGAAGTCATTTTAAATCGGACAGCGAAAATGTCGCAGTTGTTAAACTCAATTTTCAACAGTTTTTATATCGCTTTAAACCTATTAAGCGAATTATTCTATGCAAAGGCTTTGTTTCATTGTTTCTTTGATTTATTTCCAAAGATTACGGGAAATATTGAAAAAATGGAATCTTTTAAACTAGTTATTTTTCGGAAAACTTGATGTAATAGGAGATACCAAATGACACTACATTTAATGGAGAATTAATCCGGGTAATAATGTGAATTCCACGATTTGTATATAAGCAATTATTTGTAAAAATTATTTGAATTTCTCTTATTTCAATCCAAAGTATGTTGGGTTGCATACAGGTTGAAAAATATTTTAAGTCAATTGTAAATAAAATTAATATAATTTTCAATACTAAATAGTTAATATTTACCGCCTTTCACCAATCTAATAAGTATTTTTATACATAAATGTCATGAATCTTTTCAATTTTAAGTATAGTAGGTTGCCTATCAAAATTGGTATAGGAGAAAAAAAAATGCAACGGTCATTTCTAAATAACACTAAATGAAATCACGCCAATATTTCAAAGCGAAGCTTCGCGAGTGTTCAAAGATAAACAAAAACACCTGTGAAATCACCACGTCCAAACGCAGGAGACAGGATCAAAGGTAAGCAAAACACAATTTAATAATCTGTATTCGTGTATTTTGTTGTCATCTCTTTGATTCGAATGCAGTTAGCTATAATTTAGAATTATACTGGTGGCCACTTTGAACACTTACTAGATTTGTTTCTCTTGCTGACAAAAACACTCCAGCTCCGACCGATTTTTATTTCCACCTTCATGCAATCAGTTGTCGGGTGATACATTTCTACGTACACGTTATCAAGTACAATAAATATTTACACTGTCTTGTTATACATGCGGTGCCCATGTCGCATTCGGTCGGCGTTATATTTGGTCCAAATACCCAGTGAATGAGCGCTGGAGAGCTAAATGTACACGTGCGGTGTAAAAATGTTTTTCATATCCTCGCAAAAAAAATCAATTCGGGTCTTTACATCTTCATTTCCCTGCTCATCATCGCAATTTCTATACAGTCTTAAAAATTAATTAAATGTATTTCGTCATTCTCCACATTATGCGTCACTCTTGAAATATATATTTACACAATCATAAAATCGTTCATCCGAACAAAAATCTAGCTGTAGATTATACAATTAATCAGTTTTTCTTCTTCATTTCTTATCCGTTGCTTTTTTCATCCAATGTGTATCTCCGTGTGCCCTTATCGCGTACATGTTGTGTGTAAGTGTGAGGGGAGGCAAATTACTATTAATATATCACAATTATACATAGTTATATCTGTTATCATTCGAAAAAGAACCAAATGCAAGAACTATTCGAGTGAGTCAACACCTAAAATATACACCGTCATCTCGAAATTCCGTTTTGTTGCAAAAAATTCTTTGCTAATTACTAATTCGTATTGTTTAAAAATTAATAAAAGAAAAGATGAGAACATACATAACATACATCCATCATATTTATAATGCAGTCTTATGAATTAATGTTCGGTTTTTCCTCGTCTTTCCGCCTCTTCAATCGTCGTCACTTTACATAACCAAAAACAGAATCTACTCTACGTCACTTTCGTTTAATTTAAATTTTAGTTAATTTAAAATATATATCCATGCATTAGTCTAATACTACAATGTCATTTTTATCATCATCTTAGAAAAGGCAGTGATTTAATTTCTTTTAAATCATGTGTTTATGTGTTAATGCAATTCATCTTTTTTTCTTTGTATACATCTTACGCTAGAAATGTACAAGTTACACCAATCAGTCACCAATATTTTTTTATTTTTTTGTGATTTTTTTTGTTGCTTCATTTCATTGTTCATAGATATATTTCGTCCTATCTAAAAACGCGCCTGGAACACTCTGCAAATTTCGTCATTCTAAGAGAGTATAATGTTACTCTTCCTTTCTGCGAGTGTCCAAAGCTCGTCTAACTAAAATGCCAAAAAAATGCACGCACACAAAACACTTACTTGAAATGCATGTTTTTTTTTGATCGATACACACTAATAAGATAATCACAAAAGTATAAGATAAGTGTGTCTAGATTGCATAAATGCGCCTCCGCTATTGTTTCGATAATTCCCTAGCAGCGAATTATGCATTTTGGAGGAGAGAACAAACACTAGCGTAATATTACATAAATCCCTGAATTAAAATGTTAGATACACATTAGATACCTCTTGGCTATGTCGGTTTGTTTGCGTGTATGTCTGGTTTTGCAGTGTTATGTTTTTTTCATTCTTTCTAGCATTATCTGCTTTTTGTTTTTTTTTTATAATAAATATATTTGGTGTATTCGGTTTTACTGCCACATTGGCAGCGTTTTGCTGGTTGGCTATCCTGCGGTTTTGCACGATTTCGCGCCGAGCGAGGTCAGCCATTTTTGCATCCGTTCACACTTAAGTCTTTCGCACACTCACACGTATATAACTATTCTTGTTCACTGGTTGCACGCAACAATGCAAGTCTTCGTTTTTTTTTGTGCGCCGACTTCACTGGCATAGTGTGGCTGCGGCTGCTTGTGTGAGTGCGGTGTGGCTGTGTGATTGTAGTCTATGGCCTCTGCATGATCGACCATCGTCACGTTGGTCAGTCCCACTTATGCGGCGAGGGCGGATGCTCGCTGGGGTGTGCCACCGTTGAGCTGGAACAAGGGAAAACAAATGCCGGGTCAGACAAAACGCCATCCGTGTGCGGACGTAGGCTTTTTTCACGCGTAATGCGGGCGCATACAAAGCTCAGCAGTGAAAGAGTTGAAGAACTACGAGACGCACACAAAATGCATTAGTCAATTAGTGGGTAGCGTTATTGTGCGCAGAAAATCAGTGACAACCGAATCCCCCCCTAGGTGCTTCTAGCTCCAAAATGAGGTTATATTAAGGCCGCCATTTTGAGACAGAGCGCGTACAGGGAGATCGGACAAATGTGGTTAACGAAATAAATAAAAATCGATATGCACTAACCTAATGAAACACATTTACACAAGCGAGGGCGGCACATGATCGGAAAGGCGTGCGTGTGGGCTCTTTCTGTGCGTGCGCAATTTTTTTAGTAATGGAGAAAATAAGTAGGTGTGGAAAGTCAATTTTTAAGGTTATGCACAAGGGTGAGGTGTATACGGGTTATTTCTGATGTTTGTTTTGTAAAGTTTGTCTAACCTCCCCATAATGAATTAACCTCATTTTATATTCATTACGGAGAGGTAAAGAATGATTATCTATACAGATAGGTTAATGTTGGGAAGAGAAAATTTGGCAGGTTTATGGATAGGTTAGGTGGGAAGTGTCTTATAATGTTAGGTTAATTTTCTGTAAGGTTAAGGAAGGTTTTTTTTATGCGGCGCACAGAAATATGACGGGTGAGAGCAAGATTTCGAGTGTCTTCTTGAAAGGCGCGCACGGTTTGTGCTCTTTCGAATTCCTGCGATGGGCAACAACAACACACGTTGGTCAGCGGAATCGAGAACACAGAATCACAACATCAACATTTCCAACAAGCCTTCGCCCCCCCCCAATCATGAGCCACCAATCCACCGCAATAAAATAAATTAATGAAAAAAAGGTGCAACTTCTACGCATACACATCACACTTAAAGGAAAATAAATCAGAATGCAAACAAAAGCAGGAGAGTGTGGAAGTACAAAAGACACCAATGTATGTGGTTTCCAAAATCAAATAATTAAATAAATCAAATCTTCAGATAAAAAAGTATTCGTCTTGATCTCCATGCATAAAATTCAACAAATGAACACACTACGAGAGTAATCTACCAAAAAAATAAATTACAAAAAAAACACATATAAAGTTAACTATAGCTGTAAAGGTGTGCAGCCATATTGTTGGAAAGTTTGAGCTACGGAGGGCATTCGACTACGGAGAGGTGCGTTATCAACTACATTACGAAACACAACTACGATTGCTTTTTGTTTATAATATAAGTCGTTAAACAATAGAAAACGACAGTCGCTCGCGCCAGCATGGAAATCAACAAAATTTTGTACGTCTAAGCTATTGGTACTTCTGGTTTTGGAAGGTTTACCAATAATCGCGCGAATTTTGAATTTTAACAGTTTTGAAAGAGAGTGATAGGTGTCTTTCTGTGTACAGAATTATTAGTAACAATGAACATTGAAACGATATGGCACTATTAATTAAAAATAGTTGAGCATTATATATAAATATAGAAATTATTATAAAAATCAAAAAAACACTTTGAGCATTTGGTGTACGCGCATATAACTTTGCACGCTGTGCGGTGCGAGAAACAAAAGGCGAAAAAATGGGATGCAAAAGTGTTTTTTCGTCATAACTGCGAAGATGACATTCAATGTGGGTGATATGTTGGTACGAAAAACATGTTTAAACGGAGATGACAAGTGAGAGTATTATTTACGTGTGGTTTAATAAGGGTGAAACTATGACGTCTGATTGATCTAATGAGCGGTTACGATGTAATGATGAGAGTGGTTTGATGGTGACGAGACGAAACAAAAACAAATATCAACGATCAGAGAGAATGTGATAAAACAAGGCGGAGGGATGAGAGATAGCGAAACTCGTACACCAAATGTAGAAAGCGTTTTCGTTCACCTATGGTATTGCAATGGCGCGCTGCGCTGGCCGCTGTTTTGTCGTTTGTAGTAGTAGTAGTAGGTAGTACACTAGTAGTAGAAAGAAGTTCGATACTGTCAGGGGGTTCGGGTGGGCGGCGGGCGGGTTGGGTGTGCGCGTCGCGTTTGCGTCCACCGCCTCAGGCCCCAGCTGCGCCGCCACGCGCTCATTCTTACCTGGCGAAGCTCTTGAACGCCGCCGACTGCGGATTGATGCACAACGGCACGCGACTCGTGTTCAACTGTTCCGCAATGAACTTGTGCATTTCCTCTGGAACATTTCGAAATCATCGTTAGCACGACCATAGCATAAGATTTCAGCTATCGAGGAGTTGATTTTATTGGGAAAGACGACTCCATCCATGGTAGGAGAGCCGATATTTGGAAGGTTACATCATTGGAACTTTGTGAGACTTGTAGCTTG
>WSZQ02083020.1:0-16551 GCA_019419845.2 Weissflogia rhopalogaster
AGTGGAGCTTAATTTTCTGTATAATACTTCTTTTTATATACCGGATATCCTTGTTACCGTCGTGTCGAGGACCAATGGTAACGCCGAAGAAAAAAAAATACATAGCCGGGCTTGTAATCTGAGTGAAACAAGTCAGTGAGAGTGCTTTTAGAGTTTAGAATGTGTACATTACAAAACAGGACTCTAGAAGAAAGGGAAGCTAGTAGAGCGAAAGAAAGTTAGAAGGCGAGTTTTATGATAATGCATGTCAACTATTGCATTCTACAAATTGTAGACGCAAGAAATTAGAGAAAGCCCTTTTTAGTTTACCTAGCATCGACTACTATGGTCATTAGCTTTAGTCAATCCTTCTTGAATATAATTAGTCATATTAAAGACTAATACTATTAAATAAAAGAATAATTCAATTTTGTTCTACATCGAACTCCGAACGACCATTAGCGGGCTGTAGATCCATATATTATTATTATTGCTGTAAGCCAATGATTGTTGCAAAATGACGCGATAGTTTTAATCGATGACCGTACGAAATAGGTGGCAGTTCGCACTATCACTAAGGTGTTTACTGGCGATGCGACCCTGGCATTGTTGTACATAACACAAGAGTTGTCCGAAATAAAGTGAGACAACGCAGGTTTGCTTTGTACTTTTCGAAATCCTCACATCACTCGACGGGTAATCTCGGCCCCTATTCCAGCAAAATGCAAATAGTCTGATTGCCTTTAGACTCAGTGTTGACTTCGCGGTATTTTTATTTTTAGAATCAGAGAATCAAACCGGCTGATGTTTACTGAGTATTGAGCTAGCACGATCCGATTCTCCGTGTCTCGGTTGGTACTTATTCCACTGCCAATATTGGGATTCTGTGTCTTCCCATTAACGTATCATTGTAGTTGTAATATTTGTACCTATTGTATTCTAGCATTGATCTTTTCACTAGGCATCTTTAGGGGCCAATTTCACTGATTTTACACCAAAACCAAAATAATTAAACATCTTCTTCACAGGTAAAGGCTATAGAGGACTACTCCCACAGATATTTAAAGTGCTGCATGTGGCTTTGAAGCTGCAGATTGCCGTCCACTGAACAAGGTGGTGAGAATACATTGAATATAAATTCCCCTCAAGACCAGAGTTACCAAAGTATGTTATAAGTTATAAGAAACCATGAATCGTTGCGGGTACCTTTTTCCCGCGCTCCCGAATCGGTTAAAGCTATGATCCATACATAAATCTTATGCCGTCGCTCACGCGGTCGCCCAATAGGTAGTAATATAATTCTTGATGAAGATGACGGGTCTCTTCATATCAACAACAAAATCTTCCCTAATGACTATCTAAAAAAACACATTATAATTTCTACTGATTATTGGCACAGTAGAGTAAAGCTATCTAATGTTCTATCAATCTGCAATAGCATTATTCTTTATAAGGCAAAATTAAGGATAAAGAGACGTAACATGTATATTTTTAACAGCTCACGGTGCACAGCATCGATTAAAGCCACTTAATTCTTGAATTTGCTCCACTGTGCAGCGGATCGCCGCATCTTCCCTATTAAATACCTTACCCCTCCTCAAATCTTATGCTTGCCACTAGTATAGGGCGCCATGATATCACTCTAAATTTGTAATTGGGACGACTGAAAATAATTATTAGGATCAAAAATAGAATATAAAAAGATTTAGGAAACTACACTAAGTTCAACGAAATGTACATATTACCAATTACTAAAAACATAATTTTGGGATCTTCTATTGGACAATCACTGAAGATGATATTTACAAAAACTAAAATGATAGAAATGTGAAATATTATTATTATTGATTAATTATTGCAATGTCTGAATATTAATTAAACACAGAAAATGAAAGAAAAAGCGATAATTCCTTTCATATTAAATTATTTCTTAATTATTTTTAAGAAAATAACCAAAAATTGAAGCCTTTTCGAATATCAATATGAAATTTCAATCAGCGCGAATGTTTCAATTAAAGCCAGCTTGATATGGCTGAAATATCCCTGACTTAATACTGATTTCCACTTTGCTCGACTTTCAGTTTAGCGTTGGATTTCAAAGACTAGTTGGATATCAAGTGCAAGCACAAATAAAGCCATGCGCCGTGTTCCGACAGCAAGCGCAAAATAGGTGCTCCAAAGCAAAGCGGGAGCATGTCTAAGACGTCGCTGTATGTCTTCCCTGCTGCACACAGCACACCCCGATAGCGCAGCAAGTCGCTTAAGTCGGCTAAATCTTTGTTCCACCAACTGTGCGCCACCCAAAGACAATCAGCGTGTCGCTTTAAAACCACGCTGCCTGCACACGATCGAAATCAACGACGTTTTATTTCCTCCTCCCGGCGCCTCCGCCATCACATCCGCATCCGTGTACAAAGACGCCCATTGCTTCTTACACCGAACTCGAATTGCTCAAGCGCATCGCAAAGCTGTACGTACTTCTTATTTCAAGAGCATGTATTTGGTTCGTACATGTTCAGCTCGTTTGTAAGAGCAATAAAATACGCACGAGTGTAGAGTGTTTGGGTGTCGCCTTTTTAGGCAAACCCGTTTTACTTGTTTCGTTTCTTTATGCGATTACTGCTCATCGTGTTTTACACGCGAATGCATTCAGATCTCGTAGGAACCTGGTTTAACATTTAATTACAAATTTAACAAATTAAAATCCAATAAAAGAATGACCAGTATTTTTTGGAAATGTAAATTTTAGCTCAAATAAAGAATATTATATTATAACAAGCCACGTTGATAAATCGTCAACATTAATGTTATACATTGTGGTCGTAATTGCACACGACGTCGCCGTACCTTTAAATTATTTGCCTAATGTGAGGCTGTTATGTTAATGGCGATTTTCGGTGTGATGCATGTACATACAAGTATAATCCACATTAATGGCGGAGGCTCCGGACTATTTTTCCGTTCTTGTCATTCATATTGTCAACATGCTATTTTTATTAATAAAATATAATGTATGGAGTAAAAAAGACAGAAAGTAGCACGTACTTCATGCGGAAAATAACAAAAATTAAAAATTCAAAAATGTGTTGAGTGGCTTTTTCAGTCTGACGCTTTTAACAGCTATTTTTCGCTACCTGCTCAATCGTAGCGCAGGAAAGTACAAACCAATTTAAAGCGAACGTGCAGCACAATAAAAACGGCAACTCGATTTTTGGTCTTTCATCTGCATTCATAGATTTTCCGGGAACGGAACATATTTCGCACTTGCCCCTGCTGATGGGTAATCAAACTGCGTGGCGAAATTTTTATTCGCTCGAGTTATTGTCGATTTGTGCAGCTTTCCTTTGATATCTGGAGATAGAAAGCATTTTTCCTGGTATCGATGTGATACGTTATTATACGCTGTATCTGATCGCAAGTACAAGCAAAAAATGGAATATTTTCATGCAGATATTTTCGATTTGTCGACCCAGTTTCCTTGACCCCTTCTCGAATTCCCAATTTTATATTGTTATATTCCCTTATTTAATCGAATGTTAAAATATTAATGATTTAATCGTGGGATATGAGTATCTGCGGATGAAAAGCAATTTCAACTTTAAATTAATTTGTTTGCGGCGTAAATTGAGCGCTAAAAAAGCGGTAACAGCGAATGTGTGAACTCGCAAGTTACTTAGGCTTTGGCAGGGAGTGCTGTGCTGTTGTGATTAATTTCGTTTTGATTAATTTCGGTTTTGATAATTAATTAATCGTGGTGTACGTGGAGAGGTATACGTATGGTGGTTGCCAGCTACTGTTAGATGGAAATCCTCATGATACACCTCCTTACTACCTCTCACTACGCACATATTGTTAATTATTCTTCTACAGGATGTCATGGCTATTTCTACAAAATTTAAAAATGACCGATTTTAACTAAGTCTCACTAAAAGTTATATATGCTTAAAAATATATGTTCCTGGAACATTCAGTGGTAGGTTTCGGGTACGTGGCACTATAGACTATCGAAGTTGGCAACGAGCGCGTTATAGTTTTGTGGAAAGCCTGGAGGGCTGCCGATGATTAATAGTCGAAAGTCTTTTCCACTTGTTACGGGGTTAGGTTTGAAGTTTCGTGGGAGCAGCGTTCGTGAACTGTTTGTCGAGCGCGTTCGGCGGCGGTGGCGGCAGTGGTGGCGGAATCCAGTCCGCTCGTTTTGCTCAACTCTCGGTAACTTGACAACGGTCGCGTTCACGTCGCATCTCGTTGGTGAGTTTTATACGCGCCACTGTTTTCCACCCAGCCACGCTACCATTTTCTCAACGCCGCCCTCACCGAAAACCTCACACCCCCGACTGCCGAAAACGCACACAGCAATCATCAGAAGGCGGTCGGAAAGTATCATAGCGCTCAGAACGCAAAACGACAGATTTATCACAAGCGAACATTTCGCGAAATGTTATTAATCAACGTGATTTTCAAATATGAAATATTATGCATGCCTGTCAAGGCTTCTACGTTATCGCAGCTTTTATTTACTAAATTTTAAATCATAATTAATAGAAGCCGTATTTTTATACTATGAAAGTCTGAATTTTTATTGTGTAGCTATTAGGTTGATTACACCGCTTCTGGGTATAACACGTTGATGATGATTTTTTTTCTCCGACCGCCACTGCCAACGTATGCATCTGTTGTGCTTTTTTTTTATCATCGCATTTAAAACGCTGCCATCTAATGAGAAAATTGCACGCTGTAAATATGCGCAAAATACGCGACTCATTTTTCGTGGTGTGTAAATAATATAAAATTTTATAGTAGTCATCAACTGTTTCATAGTTTAATATACTTCGAAGAATTGTTAATTAACAGTTTTAATGATGACTATTAAACTTACTTAATTTAAACTAAATCTATTAATAATAGCAGAATTCCTTTCGCTCATTTTTTGATTTTTAATTTCGACACACACAATAAATTGAGCATATATTGTTATAATAAAAAAAATGGTAGCCCCAATGGGTGTTATTTTAGAAACGTGTAAATATTCATGATACATAAACATTGCTATTGCCTGAGGTCCAACTAAATTTACGATGTACGGGGAGCATGAAAAAATGTCGGGTTTTATTGACGCCTACAAAGCGTTGTATAAAGTTACGCATATGATTTATTTATGAAGTTGTTAAATATCGAACAATCCTTGAATGTTTATAACAACATGTTTAAAAAATATTTATGATTTATCCCAGTTTGCAGCAGTTTTATGGATATCTTCGGATATTAATATTAAGATATAAGTAAGATTTATTACTTCAGAAGTATTACCGAAATCAATGACCCCAAAAATAAACCTGAATTAATAGAATTGAACTTTAATATGCCTAAAAATGCCAGTGCAATAAAATGCGTCAAAAATAAAATGTTTTTATTATCGATATGTTCTAATCGAAGGTTTATAATATGCCACTTAACGACCCAAAACGTAATACAACCTTAAACCACTTCAAAAAAAAGGTTAGGAAATCCCCTCAATGCTAAAAAAAGGGGTTGCGTCATTGCGGCTTCGATTGGCAGAAAAGTAGTCTAAAAACCCGTATTACGAGGGAAAAAAGGATACGTTCGCGGATAACGAAGAACGAATACCGAAGAAAGGATATACGCTTATCGCGCATCCACATCGTCCTCAGAGCAGCCTAAAAAGGGCAAGTTTCCAAAAACCGGACGCAGTCGTCTTTCCTAATAAAAACACATGGGCTCCATTCGTTTAAAATTTAGCAAAAAGAGCGTTTTTAAGTAAGTTGAAAAAAATCTCTGTGTACAAGCAATAAGCATTTAAGCATTTATATTTTATACATTCGTGTCTTTCCAGCTTCCCGGACTTATGCATAGCGAGTAGAGGAAAGCAGGTAAAATGGCTTCCAGCCCCGATTATACAACTTTCGAGTGACTTTTGACGGCGGTAGCGGTGGTAGGGAATCTGTTTGCGCGCTACCTTTGAGCTTGCATTGCATACACAATGCTCCCGTTTTGTAAGCCATTTTGCAAAAGCTTTGCGTCGATTTCCGTGCACGCTATTTATGTGCCCACGAGTGGGACTGCATAAATAAGCAAAGCGGCCGACCGATATCTGCGACATGTAACTGCGTTTCGGTGTTTTCCTGCCCGGCACCTCCGCCAATGCGAATTGCTGCAGGATGCGAATGTTTTGCGCACATTCAAGTGAGAAATGTTTTCAAGTTCCTCACCGACAATGATTTTTATAGGTTTGTTATTTATTTATTCTGGATTTTATATATAAAACCTAGGGTATTTGCAATTTTAATTTGATGACGCACTTTTAAAAATCAAATTACTGCCGACAAAATTGCGATGACCAAAGTTGATGGTAATGATTGCCTTCTATTTGCATATTAAGCAGATGACGCTAGTTTCAACAGGCCGTTATTGTTAGGCACCTACAAACAACCAATACACACCAAATCCATTAGCACTTTCCTATATACTATATGATAATGTTATTATTAATCAACATGGAATATAGTACTTATTATTCCCTGCCATAACTCAACATTTGACCATATTTCAAATTAGAATAGATTATGTAGATTAAAATATGGGTATTATTTCTGAATGAAAGGTTCTTCTCTTCTCTCCAGCTTCCAGCAACAAAAATATGTCCTTTGACAATTTTGATATGTTTACTCCTTGTGAGAATGTTGCTTCCGGCTATTGTTAAGATGTTTGGCTTCCGTGATTATAGCCATCTTTCTGATTCGCATTCAGCAGTGTTTTCAGCTGTAAAGGATCGAAGATACGAGGAAGGCTACAGACGATTAAATATTTCATGGAACAATGAAACATTCAAGACCAGCTTTGTGCATTACCGTCAACTCACAATGCCTAAAGGCCAAAAAGTCAACGCACAAAGCAAAAAATGTAAATTACAACAAACGCAAAATCAAGAAGGAACTACAGAAAGCAAGGAAAATAATGATGATCAGAGATTACAATGATAATAATGCATTTTAATGCAATTTGCGTTTAATAGGAAAATGTGCCGTTTCTTACTTCGGTCGTCATAAAATCTATACATTTCCAATTCAGTATAATATTTGTTTTATGGATAAGTTGGAAGAAAATAATTATCCCTTCGGGTGTAGATTGAAGATTAAGAAATAAAGGGCGAGCGTGTAATGAGCGCACATAATGAGAAAAGCAAATGAAGACATCGGGAGCCGATTTCCGGATTGGTTTGTTCGTTCAGGTGAGTTATTTTAATTAAAATTTAAAGTTGATTAGAGAGGTTGCCGTGTTCGAAATTCACTCAGCAGGAAGGCGAGTCGAAGGCGAAGCAATCGACGAGGGAAGGCACACACTCGGAAAAACTGCGAAGTGTGGAAACTGCGAATCCGGAAACTGCAAAGTGAACGAAGAGGCGAACAGGTCAGCTTCCACAGATTGAATGCTTGCGAACCTGAATTAGTTTTCATAGATTGGCGAAAAATACGAAAACCGAGAACAACATTTGTACAACCTTTCAGAAAGAAATATGTAAAACGAATCGACAAATTAATTCTTTGAAGTCTAAACGTAAAGAAGAAAAAAGAAAAGTTGCGTTTTCTTTGAATAAATTTATTGAGAAATTTTAATTTGTTATTTGCACGATCAACGCTTTTTTCGCCTGAGTTTTAATTAACGTAATGCCCAATATCGACTCGTTAATTAGCAATTCAAAAATGCGCCTCGAACGTCATCATCATCATCATTATTACCATGGCTTGGGAATTGGGAGGAGGCTGTTGGTGGTGGCTGGTGGTAACCACCGCACACAAAGAGCGAGGTTAAGTGTATAAGTGTCTGGCCAACTCCAGTGGTGTATGCGTTCGAATATTTTTTTTTTACTTTTCAATTTAAATTTCATTTTCACTTCAACTTCCACATCGCTCGCACACTGGCTGGGCTGAGAAATTTTCTCTGATGGCGGTTATTTCCATTCAACTGCAAGTGCCTTTTTTCATGTGCCGATGTTTTATTATGAAAATTTTTCGTTAATTAACAACGCACAGCTTTCTAATTAAAAATGCTTCCAGCGATGTACAATTTGCAAAATTTCCGAAAACGATCGGCGATTGCTTTACGTACGCCCCAGGAAATAGATAAAAGTGCTTCATTCTATTTACATTAATTTTCTGCGGGACCGCACGACAATTGATTGGTGGCCGAGATTAATTTCTTATGCTCGGCGCACTTCAATTAAAGCAGTTTAATTAAAAGTGATTATTCACGGGTGGCAGACACGAACATAAACACATTAGGATATAATGGCTTGTAATCTTGGCTAGTTTTATTGTTGTTATTTCAGATGAAGCTCAGAGAAAAAGAAAGACGTTTCTGAGAAAATCTTTAGTGAACATCTCCTAAGATATTTAATTTATTTAAAATCCGAGAAGGAGCTTAAAGAACGAAATCCTTTTCCTGTAATCTTTTGAGGTTAATCCTGCTATAATCGTCTATGAATATCCAGATTCTGATCGTATTATAGAGTTGGAATGGCTTTTATAACATCGAACACAATCATATGGAAATACTCACTTATGGTTACTTTAATCTGTTTTATAATCTGCTAATAATTATCTTACTCAGTAAACACAATATTGTGATGGCTTCCAAGATGTTTCCATGCTTACGAGAATACTTCGTGGGTCAAACATTTAGTATTGAATGTGGTAATATTGTGACCACGATTGCAATGGCAGTTTGGGAGCTTACAGTGCCTGCTCAGATCCACATTTAGCACTAAATGTCGATTACCATAACATTGCCAACATTTGGAATACGGTTGAACTTAAATAACATGCCGAAATGCTCGTTGAAGGTGCTTTTTATAACATATTCAAATTTACCTTCAGAATTATTCACATTATTGAATACGTTTAGTGCTTCCGATTTGACGAATTCTAACAGAGAAAATTTGTGAAAGATAGATGGTCATGCATTTCAATAAATGAAATTATTTAAAATTATAATCATGGTAGAATTTAAGTTCATAAAAATCCAAAATGCGAATGTTGCATTGTGAAACCTGAAAACCGCGGTTACGGGTCCGGGTTTGATTATGGTTGAGGATTTTCCGCTCCATTAGACTGACGATTGGCAGCAGACCGATAGGCTTGCCCGAAAACAAGGAAAATACGGAAATCCCTTTATAATAGTTCGTATTTACATAGATCAGGGATGAGTAATCTAAGGTAATCAAAAAAAAAATTAAAAATTTGAATTTCAGCAGGTCGGTAAATTATAATTAAAACGGAAAGTGCCGCACAGTTACTATGCCAGTTCTTCGATTTCTGTATCAAAAACGGGATGTTTTCTGGCTTGACTAAATCCGAAACAGGAACTTACCATTCCTCTTCCAAGAATCCATAAAAATTATGTTACATATTTTTGGAGTTGATCACAATTTTTTTCCTCTGCATTGCTGTATTCTGTAAAATCGTACGCTCCATCACCTAGAAGAATACACAAGAGAAAGCCTGAAAAAGATGCGCTTGAAAATTTTCCTGACACTTGACCGATGAATGAGATCATTCTTCGCGAAAATGGAATCGCGCCCAACGTGCCCGTTTTCGGCGTTCGCCCATGCAGTTATTTCACTTCTGAGTTCGTCACACCCAAACCCCCATAAACATTTTACGTTCCTACGCCGTGCTGTTGACACCATTCCGGGTGATTAACTCGACGACGTTTACGAAATTCATCCGTTTATCATGGCGCCACTTAATTATTGTTATTGTTTGGCTCATCTCTCAAACCGTGTGCCTTAGTTTGCCGGCCGTCGTTGTTTACTTACGTACAATATAAAACACTTACGTACGTATAAAAAAACTTACGTACGTATAAAACATAAGCAACACTCAAATATAATACGATCTTACACTTATTAAATTCGTCATTTTAATGTCTAGCGGTGACGCCTTGGGTGAGGTGATAATAAATTGGTTATAGACTGCCTGTGTTTACAAAAAAAAATCTTAGCCGCTCCTCAGAGGCTGAGTGCACATAAAAGCTTGCAGTGAAGATGCCGACTGAAATATGGCGCAATAAAGACGTGCCATTAGATAATTCTATATCCGTGCCGGACGTGAGCTACATGATCGTTTGTCGGTTCCAATTCGCCACCACGATAGCCGCCTCTTCACGTGTATACTTTTTCCGAACCGCCAGCACGGCGCAGCTAACGGACTGCGTAACTCACCGAAAAACCGCCGCATTTTATACGCGAAATAAGGAGGAATTCTCATATCGTGGGCCATGGCTGATGGAGTATTGAGTAAATGACAAAAACGACGAACGCGGAAATAAGCGGCGTGGGAAGTGCGCCGCCACCCGGACGGAAAATGACCGGAATAAAAAATAAATGTGAAAAACGAAATGAGAGTACTGTGGCGCAACCAGCGTGAACAGCATGCGATGCTGGAAGTCAAGATGCGATAAAAAATCGCTCAATGATGAAAGAAAAAAAAAACTCGTGGAAATAATCGTTTGGAAAATTACTTTTGTAACTTTGCTAATTTATATTTTATCACGTCATGTATTGAACCTTAATCAACTTCAAATTATAAAAATTTTAAAATTCACTCAAGAATTTTGCTTGCAACTGTCCCAGTAAAAATCCTTATAAACAGATGATATGGGGCATACATATCATGTCCGATGATCGATGTCCCATTGTCCTTATATACCAGCGCTTTTACATTAAGCCAATTTTGACCTAAATTGTGTCAATAGGAAATGAATGCAAAAATATTACGAGAAGGGATGTTTCAGACAAACGTTTACGAGGTTTGCGTTTTCCAATAGTAGTATTATTAAAGGAAAAAATAAATACAAACGACCTATAAGATTCTTCTCCTTTCCGACATACCATTCAACATAGACCACAGGTTGGCCTGCCTCTTCTATTTCTTTTTGCGACGTCCAAGTACCGTGATATTGGACCGGGCGCATTCACAGCGCTGTCAGCATCGGTTTCCTACTTGATTCTCCAAAGCATTCAACACCTTGTTGGACCACGCGTGTTCACTGCCCCATTCACAACCTGCCGGCATTAGTTCGCGAAATCTATTGTGGGAAAGCGATAAAATATCGTGTAATAGAGAGAGCCACTTGTATGAGCTTCGTCTCCTTCACAACTTAGCATATAAGCCAGGCAACGGATAGTAGACAGCCTGCAAAATATTTTTGCGACGCTTCAGTGTCCGGATATTGTATCGGGCGCAGTCACCTAGAAATATCTGCTTCCAATTTGGTACGCGGTCCATGTTTTTCTCCGTCGTATTCGATACTTTATTAGACCAAGTGCGGTCACTGTGCTACATACACCAGCTGTCCATATTTATTCACGACAACTGTCGTGAACAGGCAGAACATCGCAACAGATAAAACAACTCCAAATATATAAAATTGATAGGGGACTGCTAGTATTAACAATGAGGGTATCTCTGCTGCTCTATGCATTTATGAAGGCCACAAATTCAAGTTAACAAACGGGCAACGACTCTTTGTAAAAGCAATTAAGCGAAAACAATAGTTATTATAAATTACCACATATTTTTTTAATTTAATTTCAATACATTATAATTTATGAAACATAATTTAAAAGTAATGTTTGTGAACAGTAGTCACCGGTTGCAAAGATTGAGTTATACCTTCTTAAACCAAGATATAATCCAATCGCCGTTTAATATTCTTCTCCTTTGCAACATAGCATATAAGGGAGACAACGGCTAATTGATGCAATCTTTTATTTTTGCTACGTTGGAGTACCTTAATATTGGACCGCGCTTGGGCTCATCCAACTTGATACAGGGTACCCCTTTTTCTCCACCGCAATTGACACCATGTTGGACCAGGCGTGTCATCTGTGGTTCATCGGCTACATTGGTACGCGACAAATTTGTGGAAAACTAAAAGACAGAAACATGTTGAACAGGGAAACATATAAATCAGTCGCAAAGATACAATATTATCAGATGTTTGTTAGAATTGACAATGAGAAAAACTCTGCTGCTTTATCAATTTATTAAGGCCATAAATTCAAGTTAGTAAGAAGTAGACAACGACTCTTCGTAAAAGTAATAAGACAAGAGCTAATAAATTACAAATTACTATTTACAAACATCTTTTAATTCGAATGCATTAAAACTTGTCAAACTTATTTTTGAAAGTAGCGCATTGAAACTCACAATGCAACTCAGATTTGCGCAAAACTTAAGCGAAAACTTTCCAACAATCCCATTTTCGACACCCGCTTTCTGTTACTTTTCCCACTTAAATTTCTGTGCTATTTTTTGGTGTCATATTCTCGCTTGTTTGAATTTCGTTCATGAATACTTGAAACTATCATAAACTACTGCAATGTCTCTAATAGAATCTCGCGAAAAGTCGTTACATTAGTCCGGATAAACTCAAACAATCCGCGAACAAACAACGGAGGGGAGACGCACAATAAAATACCGAAAGAAAAGTTTAAAATACTAGGCAACGGAAAAGTGATGAAAAAAGTACGAGAGTCGTGAAAACTTTCCAGAAGAACTTTGCAAACTTCCTTCTTTAATTACGTCTTATGAATACTGATATCTATCGCTGTCACTTTGTAATTATGTAAATTTTAAAGTATTAGTGGGAAAATTAAAGGATTAAAACAGTAAATGTCATAAAAAGTTTCGAATTAATTAAAAATAAAGATATCTGATGAATTTAAAAAAGTTAAACATATAACAGAGATAGTAATTGACACATTTTCTGGGTGGGTTGAACGAGTGAATCGTAGAAAACTTGGTCACGCTATAAACATTCCTCGTTTTGGCGCCTTTATAATGACTGCGGCATGGATCTATTGTCACCAAATGCGAACGTTAAATATTTATCTTGGGAAATGAAACATGCTGCCACCACCACCGGGACCCGACATCACCGCCACCGGTGGTGGCAGTTGACGGCAATTTAGCATTCTCGGGACGCACGCGATAAACACTGTGATATATACTAGAGCTAATCCAGCTGCAATCGCAATTGAAATTCGCTGCATTATTTTTACGGTATTTAAATCCTTATCGGATGATAAGTGGCACATTAGTTGACTATCATTGTAGCTAGTAGTCTGCTAAATGCTTGGAAAATTGTGTATTCTATGTTCGTTTTGTTCCATGTTGTTAGTCTTTTGCTTTGTTTAATTTTATTAGTTTATGGGCAGTTTTAAACCGTGTTGGAACCACTCTATTTCCATTTGACAATTAAACTTTATGAATTTACAAATGAAAATTCAATTTAACACAGCTATATATTTTAATTGCACCATTTACATACATAATTAATAAATTGATTGGTAATCAAATACTTATAAAGTTTTATTATGTACTCTTCTCAATTGGAAACAAATTGTCAAATAATGCATTGACATTTTCATTTCAAAATTACAAAGAAAAAGGGTGTAAGAAATCAACATTTTGTTTTCGGGCTGTGTTTGAAGCAAATGACATCAAGAAAAATGTCCAACAAGTCAGCGTCGAGCGTGCCCTTTTTTAACGAGCTTTTAACGAGAACAATTTAAGTGGGTCGAATTAATCGCAATTTAAAAGCGCCGTCACGCATTCCATGCTCACATTTTCGCAATCCCACTCCGCCATTCGAAACAATAAAAAAACACGAGCGACATACAAATAAGAAAGCCGCACAAAAGCGCGAGAAAACAGAAAACAAGAGAAAAACGCAATTATCCTGCATGCTTTTCTCCTCACTCCGACGCAAATTAATAAAACACATTTAGACCAATTTTTGTAAACGAGAGATTTTTATACCGTTTGATAGAAAGTATAAAACATAATGTGATCTTACCATTACACAGTCTCTAACATCGTTAAAAATATAATGAAAACAGAGACTGCGGCAAGAATTGAAATGATGCTCTCAAGAGGATTTATTACAGACGCCGTATTGTTGCACGTGAAATATTTAAGTTAGAAATGCGATTAATCATACGCCGGGCACGTCTAAATTTGAATGGCAATCTGATATTGGGAGTACAAAGCAAAAAATAACGCTGCATTTTACTCGTATAGACTAATCGATCATGCAGACACTCAATATCTTTTTCTATAGCTTCGGTTAAGCATACTATGTGAATTTTTAGTTTGGTGAGTGTAGGAGTGTATTTTGTTGATTTTTCGACGTACTGTATATGGAGTGGTAGGATGGGTAACTTATGCTACGAGGGCAAAGCAGGGAAAAGCGGGGATTGTGTCTAATGATTTCAGCAAGCTGTTTCGTCCAATTAATCATTCACATAATCCTTGAAAACGAGGTAGGAAGTTGGAAAATGGTTGGAAGATAGGTTATGAATTTTCGGTTATAGTGTTATCTGGAATAATATTTCTAAAAGTAGCTTTATTATATTATGGATGTGGTATTTCGTAGTTTCTACATTAGAGAACTGTAAACTTCGTATACACATTATTGTTTGCATGTTTCACATTGGATTCAAACCTTCTCAGCAAACAAGCGACAGCGATCGCCGATTCCAGCAGAAGATCGAATTCACAAATATGTGCTTGGCCTGCGCTTACCAAATCATGAAAAAATAATCTCACCTTAGTTTGTTTCTTTATGAAATTTGGCGTCATCAGTATTTTTTAACAAATGTTATTAACAGAAAATTATGAATCATAATATTTCCTAAAATTACATTAAGCGATTACAATTAAAGGAAATGTTGCTTTTGTAAAAGGAATATATTGAAACTCTTAATATATTTGAGGTCAGAGGAGTAGCGAAATACGGTCGATACAAAGGGCGCAATTTTATTGCCAAATTCATATTCCACTGCCGCAACATATTGAAACTTGCCATTTCGTTGATGTTTGTTGCTCCCCAAAGCTCAACGTGTTTTGCGAAGCCAATACGACGCGTGTGGTTCGTGCACAAAGAGCTTCAAAGGTGCAGAAATTTAGAGTGTGTCTCGAGGCATTCGGCACAAATGTGCACCACATACGAATACAGACAACGAACGCAAAATATACCACAAATAAAATTCACCCGAACGCTTGTTCCCCACCACGTAATAGATGTAAATGGATAATAGATCCATAGGTTGCAAATTTGAATATAACATTCGAATTTCGAGGTGGCAACTGAAAATTCATAGTTCTACCTTTGTAGCATATAACAACAAAAAAGAACACCAAAAAGTGGGCTCCATTCTTGTGGAATGTAAAGTGTTAGAAAACTAGTCGAAAGTAGTATGGCCACGAACTTGCTCAGGGCTATGATAAATATTCATAAGCTCGGGAGAGTGGAACTTGGCGACGATTGAATATTCAGTTACTTAGTTTGCTTTTCTAAGCAGAAAAGGTTTCCAACCGCAAAAGCAGCGCCACCGAACGATGTCAAGTTTTTCCATTTCGGTCCAGAAGCTGTGAAAATTGTGCCTTTGTCGCTGGCACGTTTAATTAACGCTTGGCAATAACACATCCACTTCAAACACGTTAAAGTGCTTTAAACAAATTTGTTTCACCTTTAACTTATCTAATGTTAAGATATCAAACAACTTTTTATTGGCTTTTTAAACATTTTTGTAGAGAAACGAATGAAAACTGAAGCTTCAAAATATGTAAAGTGGCTAACCCAAAGAAAAACCTTAAAGAAAGTAGATTACTTAATAATAAATCCATTGATATATATATTTCAAGATAATATAATTATTTCATATTATTTGACTTTTAATTTTGAAAATATGTTTTAGAGAAATTGTACTGTCTTCTGCCAAAGTTTCAGAACCAGAAGACTTACTATATAATTATGTTAGGCGTTAGGTGCGACACAGAGTGATGAGTAGACATAACATAAGTTTAATTTTTAAATAAATATTTTTATTTTCATTAAGTTTTTCGAATAGAAACTTAATTATATACACACCTAAAGAGGGAAGTGTACAAAGAAGAATAATATCACTCTAGAAACTATTTAATAGATTATCAAATAGAGACAAAGTCGATATTTGGAAAAATTCCAGATGATGAAACTAAAACTTGGTTTCATAAATTAAGTAAATATTTGTTAAAGATTTACTTAACAAAGTAAACTCAGATTATTTTTTACAAAAAAAAAGATCCATTCAGGAGGTCCTATTGTCATACTCTTCCTAGCATTACGTTTTCACGTGCATTTCATCATAGTCTCGTGCAAAATTTCAAATACATATGATGTCCTGACGTGTTACCTTATTATACCAAATGTACCCAGCACCAGGGCATTTTAATTTTTTCAAATAGAAACTTTTTTTGTATATGTTGCAGTCAAAGTGTACATTCCAGACAATGTATATATTTACTAGCCAATGCATACCTTCACTTCCCATTTAGGTCAAAGCGTTCACTCATTATAGGAATGAACACTTTAACTAGTGAATGCATACATTACCTAGATAATGTATGAAGTTACTAACTCACTGCAGTCAAAGTGTTAATTGATGAATTTCAAAGAAAAATTTAGTTAAAACAAATTTTTTTAAATTAAATTTTGAAAAATGAAACA
>WSZQ02083042.1:0-16542 GCA_019419845.2 Weissflogia rhopalogaster
TATAAATGAAAATCAAGTTTAGATGCGTTTAAACCTAACGAATAAACAGCTTATATTTCAAATATTAATTAAGCTATTAATATGATTAACGCTTTAATCAAAATATAATTATTTAATAAACTATGGCATGTTATTATATATAGTCATTTACGTGGCAAAAAATTGCTAAAACTAGGCAAGTGTTCAGTTTGCGATTTTGGGCCAGCGTTGGAACGCGGGAACAACGGGAAAATGCGTAAGCATGGCACGCAAGATGATCGCACTAAGGTATTACAACATATTTCAACCCAGATCACTTTCAGATGAGGATTGCCGTCGAATTAAGCCGGCGCGCCGAAGGAATGCGTGCCTTGGAGAGTACTTAGGCCTATTCGAAACTAATAAAAACAAACTGTGACCGTTAATATGGTAGGGTATGGGGCCCGGCGCGGCGTATACCAATCCCCTTCGCCCATTTTCCCGCCTCTCATCCAGGTTTACACACATTCGGTAAGCCCTCCGAACCCACACACGCACATTCGCCGAAGTGGTTCATTGTTCATCTGCTTCATTTCGGTTCATTTGCCAAATTGCGACCCTTTGTTCGCTGCTCACGACAAGCTTATTATTAACGCATAATGCGATGATTAAACGGATGTTTACTTCGCAATTACCGAATATTGTTTTCGAATGAAATATATTACATATTTCATAAAGTTCGCTTCGTTTATTTAAAAGCGTTTAAGTTAGAGCGAAGTTTAAGCCAATTTGCCGCGCAAACTTTTGTATGTGTTCAACTTTGACTTATTCGCATTTTTGTTTCTCGATAGCGCAATTCACCATTCTTTTGCCGTTTCGCGAGGTTAAACATGCAAATGGCATACAGCTCGACATCAGCAAAAGCAAATCATGTGAAACATGCCAGTTGCTGTGATAGTTATGTTTGCTTTGTGTTTTTTCGACTGCTGTAACGTTTGAGTGGTTTCAAACGTATTCTTCGATGGGTAGGTATTAATAAATTATTTGTGAATGATTGGCGTGTGTTTAATATCCACTCAAACATGTTATTAAAACTACTATGCATTGTACATAGTGATTGGAGTGATAACGGTAATAAAACATAGTTTAAGTGAGGGGAAAGATGTTCATGTTCTTTGAACAGCAGTTAAAAATATATCTATTTGACAATTTGAGTGGCGATGCCAATTGGAATGAAAATCTGAGTAAAAATAACCCTCTCTCTCTCTCTCTGAGGAGAGAGAAAGAATTTGACTCTATATTTTTGGAAGCCACAGACGTTGAAAGGGAAGTTAAGTCAACTCAAGTTAAGTTAAATTTAAAAAGAATTTTTTTTGCGAGTTACTTTTAATTTTAGATCACGTGGTGTAAATTTGTTTAAAGTCTTAGTACTTAATATAGAGTAGGTTGGTCTATTTAAGCATTATTTGAAATACTCTTCCTTGCATTTTTTCTCCACGTTTGTATTATTTTCTTTTCGCTTGGTTTCCCTTTCATTGCGCTAAGTTGTTTCTTCAACGGTGTGTAAATGTGTTCAATGCCTGGAATGTGGAAAGCAACTCGGTGTGCTCAACCCTCGAAAAACCACAATAAGCGTGCTCAAAGTTGACATTCTTATCTTCCCTTCCATCCAAAGATTTTCCCTTTTTCACGTTTTACGCCTTGTTTTGTAGATAAACTCCTTGTTTAGCATCAAGCGTGACATCATTTATTTTGAGGCATCTTGCTTTTTGAAAGAGTTGAAAATAAGATACAAAAAGTTCCTGAAGGACAATTATTTAGAAAGTTGTAAAGAAACTTTTAACATTTTTTTGAAGAATTGTAGTGATCGGAACATAAATTATAGCTGAGATTCCTGGTTTGGATTTACCAGTACCTAAAAGTTGTGGGTTTTTGTGCAAAAAGAAAATACCGAAAGCATTAAAAACAATGATTTCAGTTTTAGTGTATATTTGAGATAAATTTGGCTTCTGGTGAAGTTTCAGATATTTGTTCCCTGTTGCAGAGACTGGTTAACCTGACTTTGAATTCATAATGTCACGATCGACTTGACTACTTGACTACTGGACAGGGTACAGGTTAAAGGACGGGGATTATAGTCAAAAACTTATCAATAGGTAAAGAATGTGGTGTCAATTGTAATCAATTCATCATTTCAGACCGCCCAATAAATTCTGGGAAATATTCATTGAATGGCATGCTTAATGCTGAGGTACCACCTTCCGATCCATATGGAGATACCGCAAAAAGGACTAAGAGCCCTATTTCGGACTAACGGGAAAATCAATCAGCGGACAATTTTGCACTATTGATGGTGCTTCGAAAAGGCTAGAATTTCTTGGGCTCTATTGTATAATTTCGGCGAGTGGCCTCTTGCCCTGACTAGGGCCCTCTTTCTCTATTCAGGCAGTCTCGTGTCTAACACGATACCATTTTTTGATCTATTCCTTCACTGCGGACATTAATACTCCACATGATGGATCAGGACCATGGAGGTGGTTTCTGCTACTTTCTTGGTCAACATGACCGCCTTAGTGTTGCCTTCAATGCTTTGGTGCATAGGCCCCCACGCTATTTATCCTATCTGCACCGACTCGATCTTGATATTTTTTTCATCAGCATATTCCTCTCGGAATTTTGAGGCACGCTTGTCTAGTTTCGGAGAAATATGGCCTCTTATGAAAGGATCTATTGAAAATTTTAATCGTTTATTTTAAGGCACTTGCACTGAGTCAAAAATTTGGTCTCTCAAAATTTGGGACATTTAGACAACATTTGTACAGGAGAAGGGGTACGCTCGAATTTATTTTTTTATTTTTTTCTTATGAATCTCTAATAATATTCTTTTCTGGGAATTTTTACTTACTTCACAGCGGTTACTATTTTCACTATTCTTGCCTTGATCATATTGCACGTTTCTTTACAGATGTTGAAACTTTGAAATGACTTTCCAGTACGGTAAAATGCACAAGTACATAGCAACATTCGGATCAAAATGTAGATAATACAGTTATAAGAAAACTGCAACCTCGTATTTTGCATTTCATCGGAAGTCAACTTTCCTCCCTTTGCAACGCCTGAAATTTTCCTCCCTACACCCACATTTTCTCTTCTCGCTCCAACTTCACAAACCCAACTGCCGCGTCGCACAGGAACATACCGGACAAGATTAAAAGATTTATTACTTTTAATTATCAACTTGGAAGTGTATTTCAGGAATCTTTTATTAATTCACTCGCCTCGTTCCAACGCCTGCCACCCGTTAAGACTGATCTGTAGCTTTAGCTTCCCACATACATTTAGATATTTCATCGTTCTCGTTGCTGGAATTCGCGTTTTTTATTTTGCTCCTGCTGCTCACTCGGTAGCTCACAAAAAGTATAAAGTCAAGAAGGGTGGTTTTCATTCATTTTCGAATTAAAACCGAACAGGTACAGGAAATAGAAACGAAAAAAAAAAACAAACAGAGGCGTAAATTTAATTACATGTTCTGTGAAGCCCTACTCGGGGTTCATTTTATTAAAAAAAATGGAGAAAAAAGAGAATAAGGGAAAGAGAAGAATACGAAGAGGTCGACAGTGTAAAGATAAAGCGGTATGTAAATAAGAAGCTTACAGATAATCCTAAAAAGACATATTAAGCTTTCTTATTCATTAATGTATTCTTTTAATTACAATTTTAATAAGCTAACCTTAAAACGCGTAATAAATTATGTGTTATAAGTGACACATCTGGAAAAACACGACAGATGTTTATCACAAATTCACTTTTATCTATCTAGCGAGATGTTGAACTTCCGCTTTTTAGTCCGTGTTATTTTTAGCAAGAATGTTGCATCAAGTTCAGCATCAATCTATTCCTATTCCTGCTGTTAATGTTTGGACGTCCCTGCGCTTAATTTAGATATAGCTTGCACAAGTACAACCACAACACTAAAAAAAGGAGCGTAAACAGAAATCTTAATTAGCAGTCGAGAATTACAGCTCGCACGCTGATTACATCCTCGTTATCTGTTGACTAATTGATAATCAGCATCAATTGTACAGCTTTTGTACAGTAAATGATTGCTAAAGGCTTGTTTGGAGTGCAAGCGCGCAAAGCTCCGACGAGTTTGTTTATTTTTCCAAGAATCAGCAAGAGCGCACATTGGACAGATTTGTAATTTCGATCTTATGTCGCAGTCGGCGCGTCGGCCGGCGGCGGCGATCGCTTACGTGTGTTACGGTGAGCAGACTTCTATTGAAACCAAGTTATAAAATCGTCGAATGTAAAGATTAACTCAAGGATTTTTTTAATCCAAGTTTAAACGCATAATGTCTACCAGAGGATTCCAAACCTCTTATCGCAGGGTTTAAGGAATAAAATAAGCCAGCACAAGCAATTTTAGGTAGTTCTTATTCCTCTGAGAGCATGGATTGCCCTTCACTTTCTTGTTCTAGTTGTTGAGGGACTTATCACACTTGTTAAGTGTGAACATCCTTCAGATAGAGCATTAGTTAGGGCTACTGATTCCTCCGAAAAATGTGTGGCTCTTCAATATTTATTCAAGCTAAAGACGGACTTATCACACTTATTTTGGCATAAAATAAGCCAGTTCGAGCATTTTTACAGGTTCTGGTTCCTCTGATATATGAGTTGCCCATTGATTTATAGATTTAGATATTGAGGGACTTCCCGCACTTTCTTAGATATAAAAAACATTCAGTTTGTGCGTCTTTTAGTGGATCAGATTCCTCTGAAGCATATGTTATAGTTCAATTTACTTGGTTTTATGTATAAAATATATCAGCTCGAGTATTTGTTTGTTGTTCTAAATCCTCTGAAACATTTATTACCCTTCGATATCTTGTCCTATCAACAATTGTAACTTCTCGCGCCTCCCCGGAAACTCCTAGGGAACTCCTTAGGGATGCGCGTCTTAAGAATGAAAAATTCATTTTAATATTTGACACTTTGTTATGAAATATGACTAACCATTAAAAAACAAAAATGAAGAAAATATTGCTACCAAATGTGTAAAACTGTGAACAAAGACCTTTGCCGCCGAAAATTAACTAAACTTGTGTATGTATGTGAAGGCAGAGACTAATTAAAAGCCACATGTGTCGAGAATTTGACATGTGAAGAAAAAGAAGTGTGAATGTACACGGAGAGATGCCACACATTAAGATTAATCACTTATCTCATACTTTTCGCTCGGTATTAATTATTCCACTTTGACCAATGTTCAGTATACATGAGTCCGAATACGAATGCATGAACAACTCGCATGTAGCTCATGTGTGAGAGATTCACAATCGCCTCCACTGCCGCCGCCACCCGGCTGTGAAGATGTATAATGATGATGCGTGCGGTTTGCGCGCATATTGCGGCGGCTCTCGCGCTCTCTACGTGTGAGTGTGTTTCGGGGTGGTTGCGCAGAGGGATAGGGGGCGGCGAATCACGCAAATTACACGCACATGCGAGGAGAAACTAGAAACTCACGCTGCTGGCATTCAATCTGGCCCTTTCTAGACGTGCGGTTTAATTACGAATTTATATGCAAACTCTCGCATCAATTGCGATATGTTAATTTGCACGTTTTGGTATGATGCGCATGTATAACTGCCATCTATTGGCGCGTAGTTCTATGTTTTATAGTTGGTTAGTTTGGTACATAATTTAAAGTTTGTTTTTATATGATGATGGCGTAAAAGTTGGATATGATATAATACTTATTTTTAATAACAAAAAATAAGTAAATACACCTGTAATAAAATACTTTTGCAGGTTAGTGTTATTTTTTATTATTTTGTTTTAGTTTTCATATATAACATGCAATATTAGTACATAGGTAAACTTTATTTGCATGTAAAATATTATTTTTATTAGAGTTTGTTTATGATATTCTAATAAAGCTTGAACAGTTTCGCTACATACCTATTCTACCTATTCAATTTGCGACATCTATATACAGAATGGGTTTCTAGTTTTAATATATCAGAACCAGAAACCCAAGGTTTTAATGCAAATCCGAAACAGTAATAACCGGCATAAAAACCGCGTTTTCTAGTTTTATTAATATATAATATAAAGCAGTAACGAAGTTTTGTTTATAAAAGTGAAATCATTTAACCGTTGTGTTGCGGCGCATTTAAAGTTGGTGCCAAATGTAATTTACTTTTGTTGACGTCCACCTTATCTGATAACAGGCCAATCGAGCAATAGAACGACCACGATCACACATTCACATTCGACAATTCAATTTTGCTCTGCAAGTAAAACATTTGTAATATTTTCGTTCCTGATCAATCGTCCTGCGTTTTTGTAGTTATTTTTTGGATCAGCCTACTTGCAAGTTGCAGTAATTACAATTTTTTGTAAAATTGATGTTATTCAATTACCTTCCTTGCTTCGTGAATTAACAAGAAACATTTTGTATACGCGAAAAGTATCTCGCTTTCTGAAGTTGGAAGAAAATATTACTTGATTAAGATAATGTGCCTTTTTTGGGAACCACAAGATTGTCAAAGTGAGTCCCAACCAGTGACCACTAATGAAGTTACGGAGAATCAATGCACCCTGGATATTAGTTTAGAGCTATTGAATATAATCGCGAGTGCATATGAAAATCGAAATAAACCTCGCGAATACCATTCATATCACGAAAATTACAATTAATGTGAAAAATAATCACTCACCCAACCGAATAAGTCTGTTGGGTAAGAGTTGGTTTCGATATTACATTTTCAGGTTAATAGAAATGGGTGATTTATTTACAAATGGGATTTCCAACAAACACATTTATTACCCGATATCTACAATCAGATGTTATGAGGATGCGAATAATATATTTTTAAATATGCTGTTTGTAATCCCCCTCCCATATTGCACCCCACTCCGTCATTTCCTAAGCGTGTAACCCAAGCCAGGGACTTACCTGCTCCTACTCTGTCGTTATATATACCACCTTCCTCAATCACGCAGTGATTTTTCGCATTGGTGAATTCAAATTACATGCAATAAAATTCATAATTCCGAGCGCTTGTAATTAATAGCACATTCTTATGTTTACATGTCTTCTTGATAAGGAGTGAATAAGTACAATATCAATATGACAAAAGTTATACCACAAAAATGGTGATATATTTGTTTCACGCTGTTTCAGCTACTTGCAAGAATAACAAATCTCAGAACTATCAATGGCCTGCCTAATGGAGCGGGAACGACGCTCAGTTGCGTTATAGTTAGTTACAACAATAATGTTGCAGTTAATTTTACAAGTGATCTGTACTTTAATAAAAACAAAGCAATTCTTCCGGTATGGCATAGACTTATTTTTAATTTTATGAAAAAAATATTTTTTCAGGTACTGGCAACACCTCAACAATGTAAGTGATATTTAATCTTCAAATAAAAAATATTATATTCCAGTGGCCTTTTTGTCTTCAGAATTTCATGTATTTTAAATGAAATATAAAAAAAAATATCTTTATATTTCAAAAACCGAAGCTCAAACAATTTTCAGTTTTTAAGAATCTACAATTAAGTTTAGATTTTCAGGAATACTGTAATTGTATTCTATGATCAATAAGTCGATATTCATCGAAGCTAGAATATTGATATTTACCGATAATAACATTACTAACGTTACATATAAAATTTCATTTAAGGCACGTAGAATATGAAAATATTTCAGCAGACAGAAAGATTAAGTTGTGGAGAATATGAATTGTAATCGTCGCTATTTTGTTTCTATTTCTATTCTATTTAATGCTCGTTTGCCAGTCGTATTCATGTAGAACTACAGCAAGTATCGGCCGGGCCGTCGTGAGACAATGTCTGCCAAAATGGCCGACCGACCACAAACCATTACGCTGGCGAGTTTGGGGATTTGGGGGCGGCAAATGGACGCATGCAAAGGCAACAAAGTTGCATTTTGTCGAGCACTTCTTTTGCATGCAGTGCGTTCTGCCGGCGCCTCGTTTTCGTTTTCCACCGCTTTTCCGAGAGTTTGCCGGCCACCAAACACGCTTCTTTAGCCAAAAACCACCCCCATGCATATATTCGAACACATACACAAACTCGCATACGTCTCGTATAAAGTGCGAAATGCTCCAAATTTGCGTGTATATTAAAAGCGTTAATGCATTAAAGTGCATTTAATTTGTTCGCCGGTTTTTAATGGTACGCCTTTTCTCATCGGATAATTTTCTAGCTTTCGGCTGGAACTGTTCGAAATAACTTCTAACCTCAATTTCCGAGTTAATTCAGAAAATTTTATACCGCAATATTCCTGGACATGTATATTCAAGTTTTGAAAATGGAAATAGTTTTGTGAAGACTGATTTTAAAAGGTTTTCATTGAATGTTACATATTTTTGTGCATTTGTAATTTTGGAAACGTACTGTATAATGCATATGACTGCAGGAAGCGTTGCGTCCTGCCATTATTTTCAACGTTTTCACCGGAATTGTAAAACCTTTGATGCACGACACTCTCGCATCCATGGTTTGCGTCTCGCTTCGCGTTCGTGCGTCACTTGTTTTTTTTTTGCCTGCGCGTTTTGCTGTTTTGTATGCATACACGACGGACGAAGCATTTTGTTGCATATTTATTGTAATAAAGCAAATACACAAATGCGCAAATTCGCAAATGCACATTGCACACGTCCAGACGCGTCGCCGTAAAACGTTCGGGCGCGTAAAACGCAACAGCGCTAAACATAAAACTGCAAAGTATAAACAACAAATTTCATCCCCGCAAAGCTGAAAAAAATCGCCAAACCTCTGGAAAACAACAACAACAAAATTAAACGAAAAATCCACGCCTACAAATCGCCGAAAGTTAAATTCTCACATGTTGCAGATCATATCTCAATGTAAATTTCATTCTATTTTTTTTGTTGCAGTTTACTTTTTCATGTTAAGCTATAAACTATAGAAAACAATAAATTTTATGCTTGTTTTATTTGGAATGGACGTGATGGAAAAGGAAATAGGTCATAAATATGTGACATATTTATAATTATGTCTAAAACTTTCGAAGTTCTCGAATATCCTCACCCAAAAACCTGACTTCAATTAAACTTTTTTACCTTTTCTAATTCAAATAATAAAAAAAAACTCTTAGGTTTGTTTCCTTAGAGTATTTTATCCAAACTTTTGCGCGTTTATTATGTCCCGCTTTGTATGTTTTCTTGCATCGCTGGGCGAGCGTACTTTTTGTCTCTTTGTTATTTGTGTTTGCGCGAAATTTGTTAAAAATTACAAAGCAATACGACGTTATCTGCTATAAAAGTGGAACATGCGTAGCGTGGCGCAGCAGTGAGCAGGAGGGCAAAGAAAAAGCGCAGATTCTAAGCCTGAATGATGAGCGTTTTTCTTGTTCGCACTCAATTTTTCATACGCTCTTCATCGCTTTTCGTGCGTACCGAGCGCAAACAACGTATAATGCGCCAACGGTCCACGTTATTAAACATTAGAAAGCTTCGTCGTCGGCAGGCCTTCAAGCAAGGCAGGGAAATTGTAAAAAATGTCTTTTCAGCTAAATGATGCTGACGTTCAGCATTCGCAAACATTGCCAAACACCGTCAACCTTTTACGCCCTCGTTCATTTACGAGCAAACATAGAAAAACAAATGTATTTTTACTATCATTCAATCCTTTTACCCACTTTCAATTCTCGTTTTTTAAAGAGTCTTTCTATGTTTTAGAGAAATGCATCTATTGATTCAGCTCTGTGAAGACTGAGTCGTTTTACGAGAGCTTTGTAATATCTGGAGTTAAATAGAGAATGGGCATTTTTGCCTTGATATATGCTGCTATCTTCATGAAGTTGCACTCTTTGTCGCCCTCCTTGAGTAGAAACCAAATAATTATCTCTGCAGGGAAGTTGCCAATACGTATTTTATCAGGCCATGCTTTGCCTAAATTGCTTGTTGAACACACTGGATGCGTTTGATTATCGCAGTTTAATTTCAGTGATTTCAATGGAAGCGGACTAATCCAAAGCGATTTAGCGATCAGAAGACTAACAACACGAAACTCGACATAAACCGCAACATAAATCAACAATTCTGATTTTAATCATTTCGTTAAGATTTTCTGTATTCTATCTATTGTAAATATATTATTCTAGTGTATTATATTTAATTTTGGTGACATCGTATTTTTTTCGTGGGGAATGACCCCTTTGTCACTTTGTAGCCTTAGAGCAGGCTACACTGTAGCATAAATTGTATTCAAAGAGAATGTTTGCAAAGAGCGATCTGATCTTATCCCACTTCACCTTATTGGCATTGAGCAGAAATAAATACAACATTCGGATGAGTTATGCGTGGTGTGATACACGAAGTGGAAGAGATGAAGAGCGTTTTTGGGGGTTTATTGAAGGTGGCGGCAGCCATGTTGGGCGAATTTACGATTTCCGGCGACGCGAGCGCCACTAGACAGCCGCGTAAATTGCGAACTTGTTCGCTCGGAACACATGAGTTTTTAAGAGATAGCTCGTTTGTCACACGCGCATAACATGCGGCCAAACCGACCAAGAAGCGGAAAAACGCCCGTAGCACTCGAAACGTGCAAGGCTATGAAAACTTATGAACATCAACCTGCCAGTTGCCATCACACACCAGTCGCCATTACCTGCTTCAATAAAGCGCAAAAGTTTCCACGACTTTTCCGTCCCGTCTTCCTCCTGACACATGCTCAGAAGAGAAAAAAAAAACAATTCACATAATAAAACCTTACACAGATTGCAGATTTTTGCAGATAAAAGAACATTATAGATAATAAAACGTATATTTTAAATATATTCATATTTATATCAGTCCACATTTTATATTGTTAGTATATAACTTATATATCTTCTCGATGTAATCTCGATTTTTAGTATTTTCTGCATTTGTACTGTTTTATTTGTCGTTACATTATTGTGTTATTATAGATTGAGAAAAAAATCACCCTTTCTGGTAAAAATAATGGATTGGGTTGGTTTATAGTAATTAAAAGAAACCCAGGAAACAATAAAGATTATATGGTGATACAAAAAAATCTACACCTATTCATAATTATTCCCAAGGTACTTCTAAGTCGAAAAGTCAGATTAAATATCAATCATGTGTTATAAGGAATAGTAGTAGTCATGGCTGGTCCTATAGAGGATTAGGAGTACCACTCACACTTTAGACTTGCGAGGATTATGGTCATAAACGTATTAGATATTAATGTTCATCCTGGACAGTTAATGCATATTGCCAACGAAGCATTGGGATGTCTAATATTTTGTCGAGCAATAGACCAAATAGTAAAGCAACGTATTTTCAGGTAGCTGTTTCTTATCCATGGAAATCTATGCAAACGTATAATTTTTATAACTTTATTAAATAATCGTATTCATATAGAAACGAATGCGTTTTAAATTCCTTTTCGGATGATACCCAGTACCATAGGAAACATATAAAAAAAACAATTTTCATGACCCAGAAGCAAGCTGCGGCGTACCCATGACCTCAGATGAAGAAATGAATCAGAAATAGGTATCGTGTCAAACATAAGATCGCCTGGAAGGCTGAAAATGACCCTAGGTAGGCGAAACGATGGCTTGACCTTTCATACGTAAGAGCCCAAGAAATTATAAAGCTGTGGCTGAACACCCTTGAATATTGGCAAAAGTATCCTGCAAGATGTAGATTTTGTAGATCGGATGTTGAAACAACCAACAGAGCAGTTATTCTGCACCTACATATCGTACTCTAGCATCTGAAAGACTTTTCTTGATATGCAGCGAGCATGCATTCAACTCGGTCAAAGAGCTTCTAGACTTTTCGAAGGTAATCTCCGTCATTGGCCCGCAAAATTAATCCACAATAGATTACACTTACAATTAGTCAGTGTGCGAGGGGCATTGCATTGTTCGCCCGGGATTTATTTTAAAAAATGGGAAAGATATCATATGAAGAAGTATCCTTGAAAAGTGAATGCTCCTTTGGTCAAATGTGACCATGGGCATGTATTGATATCGATAAATATAAATTCTCTCCCCCCACTTAAATTATTCACGACCCCCTTAGACTAGCCCTCCATGCCTTCTTAGGGAGGTGCGCCGCCTGGTTTGGAACTCGGGAATAAAGTGGTGAGGACGAAGGTTCCCTGGTACTGATCCTTTCATTCTTTACTACTATTCCAAAAAGCATATATAATTTCCGAATTCCCCATTACCAGACAAAATCCATGCTTATCTAGTGGCTAAACTTATTTAGGCTTCTCTTTACAAGGAGAATTCTTTACAGTCTTAGTCCCCACTTTCTTTTCCATATGGAGTGAAGGAGTGCCATCCTTGCCTCCTTGCTATAGCAGAATGCCATTAGTATGTGGTCAGGTGCTAGGAGATACTTGTCCTTTTCTTGATGAAATGCATTGAGAGGGGCTCGTGGGGAAAACCATGTGAAGTTGGTTTTTAATGAAGAATAGGCCAGACATACATCCATAAACGGTTGAAAATATATGCTATATATGGCCAAGTGTGTCCCGTCCACTAATCCTGAAATGTCGTTTTTGTTGATTATATAAAAAATATACTTTACTTTTCTTTGCCCCTGACTTCCTAAAATGTTATTTCCTGTAAACCAAAACGACAAATTTACACAACAACAAATATTATACTCTCACAACAAATACCAAAAATGCACGACTTAATACACAATGCAGTAATTATACAAGAATTCAGTTCTAAAATCTATGAGAAAGGTATCAACATAATAACTGTGATAATATTTTACCGATTCTTCCAGGATTTATTCCGAATGTGCCTCTGAAATAACTGGTGACTGAAGGTTTGATCGCTACATTTAGGGCAGACATTCCATTAACATTCACATAACGCAAGAAATCCAGCTTTTCCTTCATAAGCAGCAATTACAACCAGTGTAGAAGAAGAAGAAATCATGGATGAATTCATAGGTCAAATAATGGTAAACATGCCTAAACTTCAGGTTTTGCTTAATAATAATATCAAGAACAACAGGCAAAAACACGAACCGCATAAGATTAATTACTGCTGATATAGAAAGCTTTGAGAAACTTATAAAAGAAGGCAGAATATTCTTTAAAAACCGTAGTTACAGGGTCGTCTTCTCCAACCCTCAATCATATTCCTCAAACATGTAGCAAATACTTTTCCTTTGAGCACATCACCATTAATTGTCGTTCTCCACAAAATGAGCGAAATGCCAAGTAATCACGATACTTTCACTTGCGCACCCCAAATGTTCTCCTTAAATGCTCCGTCTGCAACGCAAAAGACCGTGAAGCATTGAGCACCAAGTACCCTAAAAGGCTCCCTGTCCTCAAATTGGAATACCCAATGTTACCATCAAATACAACCACAAACTTACTGAAGAATTGTCACCGAAAGTGAAAGCAAAAAGTATTCACAAACCTCTCACTTCCCACAATTATAACTTGACTGAATATACCCGCGAAAATAGTAACATTACTATATTTGGTGTAGTCTTCTGTTACTTTTTGATAGAACATGATGAATATACATTTGCCATACTTCATTCACCAACAACGAATATCATGTTTTACCAAACTCCGACGGCCGAATCATTCGATTATAATATATTTATTATTAGTACTATTCATTACAATTTTTTTACATTTGTACATTATAATAAAAATCCCATAACTGTTACCTAATTCAATGTTATACTCAAAGTTTCCAAAAACAAAAATAATGAAATTTATTCAGAAAGAACAATTACAGAAAACTCATTATAATCCAAACTTTACATACATTCCACTATTTATTAGAAGCAAAAAGTGTAAATTATATTATATTTGAGAAAAGGTACTAACTCATTCACACAACAGCTATCACATCATTAATTCGAAGTACCAGGTCGGGTTCCCGGGGTCGCCGGTTCAAATCCGGTCGGGAACTTCAAATTCTCTGTTTCCATGTTAAATTTCAATTTCAATTAATTAATTTCTTTGCAAAAATTCATTAATTGTGTGCTAAATGATTACTTGTTTTTCTTTGATATGACAATGCTAGCTAGTCTGGGGTCATTCAAATAAGACTGTATGATAACTGTTGTGTGAATGAGTTAGGAAGTACCTTCTCTCAAATATAATTCAAAAACTCTACACTAAAATTGCCAAATCCAATATAACTTATAGTGTAAATTATAATATAGCAAATCTATTAATAAATATACTCAATTTATATATTATATACTTGGGCCTATTTTAATTTTTTTATTATAAAAGTATTATTATTTAATTAAAATAAGTGAGATCATCTACGGGTAAATATTAAATTTTTTCTATTAATTAAAATATCAGTGACAAAACATCCGTTCAGCTTCTTGAAAACGTACATTGTTTCGACAAGGAAATATTCAGCATATTGTATACGCTCCTCATTAACAATTCATTAACGTTTCGAAACGGTTAGGAGGTGAACGGGTAGGCAGCGGTCTGGTAAGGCAACCATTAATTAAAGTCTGACGGAAGTGCTCATATGTGGCTTTTGTGTCTGACTGGCGCAGTGAAGCACCCGAACAAACGCAACATAACCTATATCAAGGCAGCGGGATGCTTCGTTTTGAGGTTATATGCACGTGAGCGCTATTCCAACGCCACTACCGTAAATAATGAAGTGTGCGTAAACGTGCACAAAGCGTGGATTGGAAAAATGGCAGCGTGTATTACGTGCAAATAGGTTACGATGAGACAGTGCTAAAAGGGAATTTTTAATGATACAATTAAATCGCGACGCGAGTATCTGCCAGGTTCAAACATGAAACTGCATACAACTCATTATTTAATACTCAAAATTTAATTCCTTCGGGGCTTTTCATAATTAGATATTAATGATATTCAATAGAAATAATAAATAAATAAAGCTATATAAATATATTAAGCTCTCTACGAAAAAATTGTTGGGAATCAAATAGTCACCATTTCATGGGGGGAAAATGACCGTGGCATATTCTGCCCCCTAGCAATGAAGGTGGGGTGGAGGTAACTTTGAAATTTTAAACGGGTACCCCTCTTTTTAAAGCAGATTCACATTCTACGACTAAAAGTATGTCAAATTTATTCCAATCATTTTTTTTGCAGTTTCTTCTGTAAATTCAATTTTAAGAATTTTTTTTCCAATGTAATTTTTTTTTCTAGGCGTATAACGCATTTTATTATTACAGATATACCTGGTAATGATTACAGTAAATGCATAAAATGATGCCCGTCGATTTCAATGCATGAAGAAGTAATCCTCGATTAACGCAGTTTAAAAAAAACACGTTTTTGATTAACGCAGTCAAATTTTTTGATCGCATCGACAACCGATAAGCAAGCCGTGTTTATTAAGACCGCGTTAAGCGAGGGATACTTGTACATGCATTAAAATCGACGAGCAACATTTTGAGCAGTTACTATATCCATTACCAGGTATATCTGTAGTAATAAATTGTTCTACGCCAAGAAAAATATTTAGTCCAATTTACCCTCTACACTTCAAAATAGCTGTAACACTAATTAGCACTAATTAACACCAATTAATTAATTGATAACAATAACCAACTTAAAGAAAAAAAACTATGTACACTAAAATACATTCATAGCCGACACACTGGCCTATAGGGTTGCCCCCTTCTTCTTCTCACTCCGTCATTTTCCTCAGCCATTGTTACTACCCCCTGCCATTCTCTTTCAACCAATCTTGCACACCCTTCCACTCACTCCTAGCTACTCGTGAACCATCCCCTTCCAGACCTATACATTCATTTGCCATGTGCTCAGATGTATGGCCCATTCAACAAAGTATACACCTGACATACTGTTCTCCTAGCCATACTTTTCTCCCCCGCTCCTCAGACCCGCACCATGCTCTTGCCACTAGTATTTTCTCTTCTATACTTATTTCCTTGTCTCCTTTACATATACTTTGGACGCCTGCCGATGGTTGGAATATCTTTATATCCAGGATCATAGGTACTCTCCCTAATTTAACCTTGTCTCTCTTGTTCCTCCGGCAAACATTCATCTCCAGTGATCCTGTGCAGAGCATACAGTCAATATCTTGTCCTGAGAAGTCTAGAGCCTCATATTATTTCTTCCTCACTTTCATCCATTCACCCTCAGATTTTCTTGCGCATAATTTCCAAACATTCTTACCTAGTCTGTCGCCTCCCTTCATACACAGACATTTCTTATACCTCACAATTCTCCATGCACTCTCCCATTTTACAGACATTCTCCCTGCTTCTTGCACGGCTATATACCATGGTGTTCCTCACGCGAAGTTGCTAAGCTGTCTGAGAAGAAGGGGGTAAGGGAAGAGTTGGTGGCATGGGTGGAGCAGCTGTATGAGGTGACATTGAGGGTGGCTAGGGTTGGCGAAAGGGTGTCGAAGCCCTTCAGCATCGGGAAGGGGGTGAGGTAGGGGTATCCGCTGAGTCCCCTGCTGTTCAATCTATATGTTAGTGAATTAGAGAGCGTGCTAAGAATGGGTCAGGATGGAGGTGTGGTGATTGGTAAGAATAAGGTGTGGAT
>WSZQ02083053.1:2222-16541 GCA_019419845.2 Weissflogia rhopalogaster
CTCATACATCGAAATCGAATTATCATAACCAAATCCGCAATCCCTGAACCCAAAAACCCTCTAAACCTGAACAATGTCAACAATAAACGCATCAGGATTGGATCAACGTTGACGGGGCTAAAGGAACAGACGGACGTGTCCGGGTGGAAATAAATGAATCAATGCGAAAAGTGTTTTCGATACATCCACTCTCACCACGTGTCGGCCCATCCGTCGACAGGCGAGATGGATGAATCGATCCCTGATGCGGGCCCGACACACTTTGTCACACTCCGTCACTGCTAGAAGTACCGGAATGTTGCTGATGTCATCGCTTGTCCTTAATAAAAGCAACGTCAATAGTACCCATTCCGGCAGGGCCATCAAGAATTGTGACGGAAGACTCAAATCGATGAACTCATAGCGCACGCACGAACTACGCAAATATCGCCCACTCTCTATCTACTTAACCCCGACTTTAGTTTCCTATCTTTAAAGCCGCGCCGCCCAAACTTTAATCGATAAAGTGCAAAGTTGGAGAAGTTCAATTAACGCCGACACGCAAAATCACATTAAATCTAAAAACTGTAAAGTGAAGAGGGCTACAGTGTCTTGTCGCAATTATCTCTATTATCTCCTGCTGGATTCATTTATTTTTGCCAAATTTAACAGAGAATGAAGGTAGAATAGAAAATTTGCTATAACATATTTTAATTTAAAGCCGTGTAATATAAATACGTATGTTTTAAATCCTCATTTTTGTAGTTCCAACTTTCACCGGTAGGTGTCGCCACTGAAGGGAAGGTGACTTTTCGCTTCCCACCATTAGATGGCGCCACTAAGTGATAGTTTCCCTATCTACGGTGTTTGTCGCTAGATGGCGCCACAATATCCGAGGCGAAATTTACATTTTTAAACGCCGAATTCAAATAGTTTTCATAAAAGAGCAAAAAATAGGAAGGAATTTTAATGTGAAGAAAGCAAAGTGTCTTATCGTACATTATCTGCATTACCTTATTCCTTTACGCTTGATGTATTCGTTTATTTTTCCTAAAATCGACAGCGAATGAATGAAGAAGTGCACACGAAAGCAATCTCGCGTCCGTTTTACGGTCGTTGATTGTTGCGCACATCCTGGCATTCCGCCTGTCTGGCAATTCGATAATAAATCATATTTTGTTGTGGAAATCAGCCTTATCGGCACGAGAGAAAAACCATTCGGGCGTCGCCAAAACAACAAATCGCAAGCCAACTGAAAATATGCAATCGAATCGTATTGTAACCAGAATTGCACAGCGAGCTTTCCACACCGCAGCATTTTATTTATTATTTATTTTTATTGTTATTATGTTCTGATTTCCTCGAGGAAATTAATTTCCTGTAATATATTTTTATTCATTTCAATCCCCAACAGGGAGCTGAACGAATTGCGGAAACCATCATCGGATAATCCCGAGATTTTGCGTTTCTTCAAATACATGAAGGCAGCCAAGGATGGACAGGATGGGGAGGAGTGTCTGGCACATACAGGATGTACGTCTCTGCAGCGAGTGCAAGCTAGTCCGGCAATGCTCACCACTTTTAATGATATTAACAAACTTGTGCAAGCGCGACATTTGCAATGAGACACCCAAATTTCTGGGGCTACTGCTGACTGGAAGTGATATAATTCCACGCAAAGATTTACTGCTTGCAAGGTTGGCACCCTTCAGTTTTTAGTTGTAGTTCTCTCTCTCTAAGAGGCTGAAAAACAGGAAGAAATGAAATGCTTGCTGATCTTGCGACATGTAAATAACAAATCTTTTTTCTATTAACTATATTTATTTACTAACTTATTTATTTATTTATTTCCCACGTAATTTATTTTATATTTATTATTTATTTGTTAAGTTAGGGAAGATTTTGGAATAATTTTGCATAGGAAGAATGAATATTTCATATTTGCTTGAGTCATTAAATAAATTATTGTAATGATTGAAGAAGAATAATATTGAAAGTTGAATAAGATGAGAATCTAAATTTGTTTATGGTGAATTGTACAATTTTCTGTAGATGTTTGTATAAATAAAGTAAATTTTGTGATTAGAATCATATTTATTATAATAAAATGCGCTTATTTGAAACAAATCATTACTTTTTGATCTTTACTACTAGCATCGTTGTTTTCAATAAAAATGTTCTAGCTTTTCTTGGGTATTCTGATTCCTCTGATGTGTTTGTTGCTATTTTCTGTGTTGTTACAGCTATTATGCCTCAGCATAAATTTATTGTTGTAAACACAATTGTGGTAAACAACATTTTTCCTTGTTCTTTTTATCGTTTTTAAATGAAATTAGCGAATCCCACTCATAACGCAACCTCCAATAATCCTATCCAAGTCTATAGGTTTATATAACATATATGAGCAAGGGAAGCACCTGTGTAATCATCCCGGATGTGATCAAGAGAAATAAAACACCATTTTGCACCCGCTCGGTGTTTATCAAATGATTTACATATCATTTCTTCCACTTTTTCTTCTTTTCAAACCTAAAAAATCTCGAAACTGGATTCAAACCAATGTATTTATATTTTTATAATAACTGAATTGTTTTTTCTTCTTCTTCTGTAGAAAGGGCCAGAATTCTACAATTTTCTTATTACGTTTTTAATGCAAAAACTCGTTTCTTTTATATCTACAAATAGCATTCAACGATTGTTTATTTAAAGATAAAAACCTTTGTTTTGTTATGAAAGTTAACGCCATTGATTTACCGAAACAAAAGATGACAATAAACAATTAACCAGTTTTTACCAAAACTTTCTAACCTTTTTAATTCACAGATGTATTTTTAATCATATTTCAATATTTCCAGGAACTAACAAAATCCCAAAATATTATAAAATACTTAATATATGTATTTAGACCTATTATCAATGTTACATAAAACGATGAGGTCAACTCACTGACGAAACTGTTAATAATGAGTCAGAATTTACCAAATTGTCTCTTATTTAGCAAGTCCCGGATCTCAACTTTCTCCTTCACCTTTCTTGTGCATTATAAGTATTATTTTACAATCAAAAAATTACATAATCGTCTATAGACTTATTGGTATGGCTTAACTTAACTAGTAATCTTCTTGTTTTTAAGTTACGGAAGAAATAGACGAGAGGGAAAGGATAATGAAAATGAAAGTAAATGAAACTTGGGATTTTCCAACTCCTACTCGTTTAATACAGTGTGTTCTAGTTTACTATTGCTAAATTAGATTCTAAGAAAATATTTAAATGGATTTTCAATATTACATAAAGGAGCATGTTTATCCTGTCCCTCCTACCTTAAATTTTTTAAAGTGAATTTGTAACTTTTGGCCTTAAAGATACTTTCGAGTGAAATAAGATTTGTAACAGACTTGTTTATTATCAATGATGAAGCAAGACATCATTCAGTTGAATTTCGACGTGTTCAAGTACAATGTCCCCGTTGAAGTGTTGAACACTTTCACTGATCGTTACAGTAAGCGCCATTTCTTGTTTAAGATCCGCCTCCAAATCGCAAGCGCAGCAAACACAATTACTTAATCTGGAATAACCCCGCGAATTGCGGTAGCGTAGTCGTCAACAAATACGTCTGCAATCCCCCGAAACTAGGACTATAAAACCACCTCGCACCACGAACAGCAACTACATTCAAACTAAGTTCCTCCATGAAGGAACTTTGAAACTTGTTTATTTCTCTTCGAGTATTCAAGGGACGGTAAAGTCGGTGTAAATTCAGTTGCATGCATTGGTTGGCTCACGCAACGTTGGCTTAACGCAGAAGATCTTAAGTCAGGTTTGAAGACGTCATCAATACAGTTAGATGACCTGGAGACTTGAACGGTGCTCGGCACGTTGTTGGGTACCCCACACGATTTGTTTACCGCATAACCTCGTTGAAATTGCGTGTTTGTGGGCAACACGCACAAGTATCATTCAAGATCTTCAGAAGGAAATTCTCAAGAGTGTTTTTAAGTATTCCGGTATCTATTGCAGTGTTCAACTTAAAGAAACGTCAGTGAACAGTGAAGATCAGGTCAAAATTTAAACTTTGGAAGTACAAGATGCGTCACTTTGTGTTTATAACAAGTTTGAGTTTCTTATTGCTAGTGGTCCCGCCATCTAATGGTCAGCAAGATGGTAATAACGCCGAGGAAGATCAGCGTCAAGGTAAATAACAAACATTTATCGGCACATTTTATGTGAGAGAATTTATTCCAAGCAGTTAACGAGCATTTGTAAAAAATAGATACGTGTTTGGAATTTGGTACCATTCTTGACGATTTCAGACATGTTTTAAAACAGCAAATCGTTTAGTAGATTTTCGCCGGGGGTTGTATTTCATTGAACCTCGGTGGAATTTCAATGCAGTTGCATTTAAATAAATAAATACTCCAAGATAAATACTCGGGAGAGCAGTTGGGAACTTGTCTCTGCCCTATTTAAACTGCATGAACTTCAACGGGAGGATATCCCGAATTCTTGACAGTTTCCTGACTATAACATCCTCTGATTTATTCGACTTTTTGAAAGTTAAATCTTAAAATTTAAATTTTAAAAGGAATCCGTGAAACTAGACCAACTAAAACCGGATACTGATGTTTGCACATTTTACGTCTTCACCTGAACCACTACTACTTTGGTATTTGTTCGTCTAGAGCAATACCAAGTCTGCAAACGTACATTTTCACAAAGCTAGCATGTTTTTCGCACGTCTATTTGACTTTGAAGCTTGGGAAGCTGTGAAAACGGAGGTTTAAAAGTTTGTGTGCTTTTAGGGCGCAACCTTTTGGATTGGATCGGCTTAGGGACTGGTGGGAACACGGATCCGTACCTCTCCCAAGCAAATGCTGCCTGTTTGAATGGGGACCTCGCCGAGTGCTTTAAATCACGTGCGCTGAACACTTTCGATGAATTTTTCGACGCCACAAAGGTAATAAAATCCTCTGTCAGTCTCCCTAAACGCATTTAAATAACGCTTTTTCTATTTGTGTTATCTCTAGAACGCTTTGCAACTCACTGATAACGCACGGATTTTGAAGATGCCTGAGAATCAATTGAGAATGATCGCTCAAGAACCCTACGAGTTTTCCGAAAGACCACGTGCGGATGAGCCGGAATGGGATCAGCTTGTTAAGTTTGTCATGCGCAAGGTAGGGTTATTTTGTTATTTAATGTAGTATCATCACTTATAAGGAGTATTTCTTCAAGGTTGAGAAATTCATGAAGTCGACGGCGTTGGAAATCAGTGTTGATAATGAGGTGACTGAGCATGGTCGATACACACCCAGATTCGTTGATGAAATTGCTGATGAGATTGATTTGATTGAAGATAAACGTGATACATTATTCAGTAAGTATATTAATGTTTAAATTAAGTTATTTATATGAAATACCTGAAACAATTTACAAGTTAAAAAAGAACCGACAGAATTTGAACTGCCAACTTTGTTATAGGAGTAGAAAAATGAGTCTTCAATCAAATCCTGTCGGGGGTACTTTTTTCCTCAAACCTTACAATTGCCTTTCGAATTAAGTTTAGTCACGTGTCTTTAATATTAAAAAATATTTGTTTTAGATCGTAAACAACTCAAGAAACTCTTCATCCCCCTACTTTTGGTATTGAAAATCTTCAAGTTGAAACTCCTCCTCTTCCTGCCGCTGATCCTTGGCCTGGCATCCTTCAAGAAGTTCCTCGGTTTCCTCGCCATTGTCATTCCGGGCGCGATCGCCTACTTCAAGCTGTGCAAACCGGACTTCCAGTCGGCGTTCGGCGGCTTTCCCAGTCACCACGTGCCGCAATATTCGCCCGCTGGTATTGGTTTCCACCAGCCGCACCACTACCGCGAGCAGCAGTCGTACGCAGAATACCCGAGTGGACCGGATTACGGCGGACATTACGGTGGTCAGTACGGCGGATATCACAGCAAGGGCGGTGGTGGCATTGCGTTCAAAGATAGCTCCGCTCAGCATCTCGCCTACTCGGGATACTCCCGCAGCAACGACAAAGACCTGCAGGCCGAGCAAGCCACCACTAAGAAGTCAATCCTGCCCGACTCGAAATAATTGCGGTTTATTGGCGTGAACCATACTCAACAATGCCATCGAATATTGGTTTTCATCCCAAACAGATTTGTATTTATTTATTTAAAGCTTCGCCTCAGTGCCAATTTTGACTGACAGTCGACGGTTACCCTTTTTGTATAGATTTTGTATATTTTTATTTTAAAAGTTGATATTCTAATTGTTAGAATGTAGAGTTAGTGTTTTTCTTAGAATTTGATAAGTCATTAATTAAAATACTAACATTTATGTGATATTGTACCAATCTACCATTTGATATTTTACGAATAAAACGCATATGAATAAAGGAGCTTTCGTATTTTGAGGGGTATAACCTGCTTTATAAAAATATATAGATCGATTTAATTAGTAGTTTTATGGTTTAAATTTTATTTAACTATTAAATAATTTATTAAAAAAATAATATAAAAAAATGAAATAAATGGCGTATCACGCCAGCGAACGAGGTTCGGGTCCTCGGGGTGGGCACCACACTTTTGAATCGACAATCCTCTAATACTCAATTGAACTTGTATCTTTGTATTACGTCTTTAAAAACTGAATAAACTGTTCATTCTACTACATTTTCCGCTTTAAATATACTTTAGATATACACATATTTGTAATTAATAGTCTATAGTTAATTAATACTAGTAAGAAATAGTTTAAATAATTTAAAACACTACTAAATCAAAGTGGAAAAGATTAAAAGTATAACAAGTTGCCTATAGTTAACTTTAATAAAAACCAATTACAAATTTCCGTAGACAAGTATTTGGACAAACTTACTTAAGTATGTGTCACGAAGCGTTCTCAATAAGTTTCGGCGCCGGCCAAATTAGATGTCCGATCCCAACTCTTCCGGTTGTCTGGATCGAAGTTTGAAACATGCTTGGAAAAGTCCCGAAAACTAATTCATCCCCGAAACGAGGAACTTCCTAAATTCGCAACAACAACCACTTGACGCCTTCGTACGACCACTTTTCCTTCTCCCTCGCCCTGAACGTCTAAGACTATCCAGTAAGTTGTAAAGCAGTAAACAAGCAGAGTACACCGTGCGGTTGACAGGCATCTTTGAAGAGGATAGATTTGTCCCATCTTTAAATCATATTGACTTAATGAGAAACATGGAAACGTCATCGCTCCACTAAAAGTGTTTCGTACTCTCTGTTTATATAGAGTGCTTCCGGTTAAAATGATTCAAACGCTTAAATAACAAGAATTGCTTAGAAAAGATATGTTTTTAGTGTCACTCTGTAGTCGTATCCTTGAGGATGAATGGCAAAAACAATAATATCGCCTCGAGGAAGGAAAATAAGACTATGACTTGAAATGAAACTGGGAAATTGGAGATGAGAAATAGTTAATAACTCAATGTGGAAGACCGGAAATGTATTGGGAGTAAGTAAGTCAGGGTATAAAAAGTTAAAAACTTCAGGAATATTGATGTTATCGTGGTCTTGACTTGTTATCTAGAGGGAGGCTATTTAGTTGTCAATTTATGATGTCAATTTCAGAGAACTTAGATTTTAATAATATAAAAGGCAGGCTATAAAGTAATAAAGTTGGAACCGCTTCTAACGTTGTTACAATATTTATAGCGAAGGATAATTTAAGTTTAATAATACGAAAGAAAACTTGAGAAATTCTTAGAGAAAATTACACAAAGTAATATTGGGCAATTTAACAAGATTTTTTGTTGATTTATAAATTAGAAAATTGGGATAGTTTTTAGTAAAAATTGCATTATAAAAATAGGTTTTCTTATTTTTTTTTATCCCTGCTGTCAGAACGTGATTCAAATTTATATAAAAAAATATCATCTAAACATTTAGCCAAATTCCAACTTGATTTAACTTTAAAAAAGTGAACCTAAAGGATCAGCGAATTCCTGAGATGATGACTAACATCTAATTTGTGATGTAAGTAAATTGATTGTTCATCTCCCCAGTTGTTAACCTGAAAAAAGCTGGCGAATTTCCATGGGCAGCGTCCAACTTTAATTAATAATAAAGCATATCTGAATTTAAGAAAATTTATAAGACTGGAAATGTATAATTCAACTAGAAAACAAAAACAAGTTATGATAGATTCCTAAAACTGCAGGACTGGATTGTGAGATTCTTGAAAGTTAATTTCTTTAACAATTTTCATGTCATCTTCAGAAACTTTTAATTTTTAACAAAATAAAATGTCGGTTACAGTAAGAAACAACTTTACAATTGTAAGTTTATATCAAACATTTACATGAAATTAAATTTCCTAAGTTTAATAATAACCTATAGAAATTCCATGAGTTTTTTTTGTTATAGAATTGAGAGGATTACTAGTAAAAATTGTAATTTTAGTTTATGTGCTCCTCGTGCGCTACCATCACCAAATGCCTAGAAAACCTCCTACGCCGTGTTCTCATTTCCTCGACGATAGAATGTTGTTGGACGAGAAGATCCGGCGATCCTTACACGAGTTTTATGAAGAAGCTGCCGGCTGAAAATGAACTTATAGCCGTTGGTTGGGTTTCGGTGGATATTGCGCGAATTAATGCTGGGCTTTCGAACAGCCGAGAGTTGCGTGATGTTAGTGTGTTTTCACACTGCACTCGCATCGTCCGACGCGAATGCTATTGGAATTCAAATAACCTACAAGGTGGTCACACGAACTCAATCCAAAGACAGGACAAGAAAATGTTTGCAATTTATTAATTTCAACTATTTTTAACAAATTGTAATGAGCGTAGTAGCCCAATTGGTAAGATCGCTGCTTACCACGCAGGGGGATTCACGTTCAAATTCTGGTCGTGACAATAACACTTCGACTCGCTCCGTCAACCACATTAACATCTGTGGTTGTCGTTATAGAAGTCTTCTTCAACCTGCCCAAAGGGAATTAATATGCTCATAGTTACCCAGAAAAATTCTGGACGAATGAATATAAGTCGTCTTTGTGACGGTGTCTGTGTCTATACCTATACATGCGTTTGAAGTCTTTTAAAAATTATCTACAAATTTGAGTTGGACATGTCTTAACATGTCTTTTCCTTGTGAATATGAACGAGGTCTTACGCTGCGTGTCTTGTACTCAACAGTATACGCATGCGCGCTGGAGGGCAGCTTACAATTAGCCGTTAGGGCAGCACGAGAAGTGTGCCAGAAGAGGTCAAATAAACTAATGGCCTTGACCGTGCAACGTGCACCCAAGGTCCATCTCTGGTACACTTCACATTCAACACAGGCAACAACAATAAATCAACACACTGAAGACATACTTGACAGCTAATTTAATATTTTTTTAAATATTAATTTTATATACACTTACTATTCATTTAAATCACCTTAATATTGCTCATGAGAAAAAACGTACACTTTGACATTTGACTTATGGAGATGAAAGCAGATGATTACATTTCCTGACCTACTCTGCTACGATAAACCTGAGATTTTACTAGAAATATGCCTACATATTTTTACAAATTTATATTAAGTATTCTAGATGATATTTATACTTATAAAACTCATGGGTTTTAGAAAAAATGTTTATATTTGCATAAATTTAATGTTCTGCTATAAATCCGTGTCTGTGAGTGAAAATATAAAAATACATATTTTATATTTGTGTACGGTAGGTCCTGGCGTCTTTGGTTTAGTAGCTTAGTGGCTTAAAAGGGGAGTATCTCAATTGTCCGCCTGAGATTTTCATTAAATGTTTTGTACATGTAGTAGATATATTGAAATAATTGGAGTTAACGAGATTTGTCGTCATTTTGAGTCGATTGCATCAAGATTTATAATACAGGATGAACACACTCTGCTTCCACATGACAGACTGGGTTACGTTTATTGTAGATCTGATGAATGACTTCCACTTTACAGACGAAGTAATCCATGTGTAAACAGCTTCTGGAGATGTCAAAAACTGACAATTCGTCGTTGTGGTGTTAGAATTCGTGTGCTTTTTGAACAGAGTCGTTGTGTTGAATTGTACTTAACACATCGGCCAATTCAAGGAACTTACCTTAAAAAGATCCAGTTAAATCTGGTCCCGCGCATCACCCGGAAATAAATGTTTTAAAAACCGCGACTACCGCGTAATAATGTGAGAAACTTTATGACTATAAACGTTTTGTAAATAAAATATGAATACATGAATTATGTTACAAGTACAAACATGTTTATCTGTGACGGACAATTGGGATACTCCCCGTGTTGGTGGCTTAGTGGCTGTGTTAGCATACATGCACTCACATATATATTTATGCTGAAATTTATAGCTTTTCCATTTACATCAGCCGTAGTGTGGCATGCGATGCAGACTTCTCGATGATGAAGGCGACGTGAATATCTGACCCAGACCTTGCGGGCGATTTGGCGGTTGCAGACACATTCGCGCATCTTCTTGTCAGCGGAGGATGAGGAGTTAGTTGAGAGCAGCACGAATGCGCTTTATGGCAATTTATCATCATACACGCTCGATGGATATATGTAAGCCGCATGCAAATTTCTCGTAAAATTTGATTTCTAGCTTCCGACTTGTGCTCAAACACATTATGTTGTTTGGAATTAGCAAACTTTAATACACTGTGTAACATCATTTCGCTTGATTTCTTGTTATGTCAAGACTAGAAAATAGGTTAACTTCTAGCAATTTAATATTTGATGGATTAAAACCCAAAATAATTTGAATTTCAAAATGATCAGTTCTGTGTCAATAATTCGAATAAAAGCATTGATACTTATGCAAAGCGAAAGTCTCCAAACTTGAATGAGGTCTCAAATGAATGATTTTTTATTTTTGATAGCATCAAAAATATCGAAAACGTATTTGGTACCATCTATTAGTTGAATTTAAAAGTACTAGTATTTATTAAACGCTTAAATCAATAAAATATTTGCTTTCTACTTACAAATGGCAGAGCAATTCTATATAAAAAATTCTATATCTTCGTGAAAAAACAAAAAGTTTCGAACTGAAGTATCGATACTTATCAAAATTGATTTTTAGCAAATCTGTCGTATTTTTGGTACTTATCAATGAGTTAATCTCCGTCGTGAACCTTAACCTGAATATTACAAACTCCTCAAGAAAAGACAAGGTAAAATTATATAGAAATTCCCATAAAATTGAAGCTACTCACTACATACTTAAACACTTCTTTTAATGTGCGTTTTGTTGAGGCGCTTTATATCCTGATTTCCATGACCTCAACTTTCTTCGGATGTACATTGCAGAAGTGTATCTTCGTCTACAATGTGATAAGGACGATTTTACACGTTTTATACTTGTACCTTGCCTTACCAATCAAGAAATAGTAGAATTTTAAAGTTGTTAGTCTGTCTGGTTTTAAGAGAGAAACGTTTTGCATATAAATTTACATAGGGATACTCACAAAATACTTTTCTTCTAGCCTTCGCTATGAGTTAGTATAAAAGAAGTTTAAAAGTAGCAAAAAGCTATAAAACTAAACGACACAAGTGACAATTACAGATACAGAAGGCAGTAAAAAGTCTGGTAGATTTTAAGACCTGTTAAGAACATCGCAAGTCATAGCAAAACCGTGCATTAGTTCACTTCTTTAACAGCATACTTACATTAGTGCGAAGAAACTTTATATCGCTGAAAGTGGCATGCCAAAGTACAAAGACATCCCTCGTTTACTTTAGCAGACTGAAATTCGCAAAATTCCAACGCATATCCTCCAACGAAACTGCTTTTAAATTCTGTAACATTAAAAGCGATATGAATTTTACTCCATTTTCATCACTACTTTCAAAATTTCCACCTTCTTGCTTTCTTACCTTGCAAGCTTGAAAATATAACTTCACATCGGTAATATTTACTTGTTAAATACGAGTGCAACATCCGGTTTCAAAGAAAGGCTTATATTAAAGCGAGAGAAGAAATAGTAATAAAAAGACAATATAATTAAACTCCATAAAGAGCACTTTTCCTTTCACTATTACTACTCGCTTAGTGAAAAATGAAACCGTAGTTAAGAAGATAATAATGCCTGCGGTTTGCATACAATCAAAAGTAAACAAAACGCCATCACCAGTTAGCTGACATTATTGGCGAAAGAAAGTAATATGAAAAATAATCGAAACTAATAGCGACGCAGTGAAATTACAGCTGAAAGACAAGAAAGTTATCGGAGTGATAATGGGAAAATTGACATTGTAAAATGTCTACGAAATCAGCATGCGAATGTATCAAAGAGTTTCATTCGTTTCTCACTCGGCAATTAGGTCGAGCGGATTTAGAAAATTTAATTTTCTCCAATGCGACACAATCAACCAGTGTCCATATGATACTTGTATGCGTATCTTGATTCTGTGTAAGCATCGATAATATAATATGTAGTTAAATACTCATAAATTATTATTTTTTGCATTTTTTTTTCGTTTTAACCTTAATTTTTTGTTAATTTGTTAAATTTTTTATTATGAAATGATATGTAAATCCCAAGGTGTCACATGTGAAACACATACTGCCACATTTGAATTCCTTGTGGCATTCCTTGCGGTAAAATAAAAATAATCTTTCAAATTCGATTCGTGTGTGATAATACTGCGATAATAACAATTTTTCATCAACTACATTGTACGAAAATTTGACCACGATGTTTTTGATGTAACTTGCTACAACTTGCTATAATTAATAGATCCAAACATCGTTCCCGCTCCATTAGACTGACGACTAACGAAGAAGAGGAAATAAATATTAAAATAAGCAAAAACAAAGTTACTAAAATATTATTATTGCTTGTGTTTATGCAGTCACATAACCAGTTAGACCGCTGTTGTGCTGTTCTTCGTTATGCGGAACTCTGATTGTAGCAAAGTTCTTTAAATTGTCTTTATTATATTTTACATGTATCTTTTCTAAATATCGTGTGTATTTAGAATGTCTTGTCGCCTCTAATATTACTAATTACGTTGAACAAGAATTGAATAGAGCTAATGACCATAGCAGTCGATGCTCGGTAAATCAAACAAAAAAAAATATTTTACTAATTTTAAAAATGCAAAAACAATGAGAATTTCGGAAGTTAAAAGCCTCGCAAATAAAGAAACACAATCCTTGACAGAGTCCACAAAGGAACAATTTGTTCAACGATCTCTACACTTTCACTTGTCAACAGAATTGTTTGTCTTCGCTTCTTCATCTTCATCGGTGGTGTGCAGTCGCGCTCAACATCATCGCTCAATGAAATATAAACCAGAGCGACCATTTAGATCTTTTCACTGCCGAGCAGATTTTTTCACATTTGATATCTCTTCAAACGACGCCTTTTGCATCACTGTCGCGCCGTCACACACATCACCGCAGATGGTTCGGCATTCAGGACGCAAACCACTTCAGCGACGCGCTGCAACATCGACGCTCGTAAACGCGAGCGAATTTCAGATCCGTTGATGTCTTTTTACATTTTATTCGTGCAGACACGCTGCGTGCATTACACTTAATGGAATTTTTTGCGCTGCCCACTGTGATAAACGTTCGAAACCAATCGATCCACAATTTCTAGGGTCCGTCTGCTTTGCTAACATTCGATCAACTTCGATTTAGTTGCGTTATTTAATCGTTGAATAAGACAATTAAATAATTACATAAAGTTGGCACATCAATGAAGCGGTTTGGATATGAATGAAAGTTGGGCGAAAGTTGAACTAGATTATAGTCGAACTTAAAAATAGTTTAACTAAAAATGACTACATAACTGAAGTTAAACTCACTATAGGAGGAACAAATGTCATTAATTTATGAAACTAATACTTTAAGTCTTCGTAACACCTATATGTTAATTAATAATTAATTTAAACAACTTCAATTTTATGAAATCCTTATTTCCCTATTTTGTTTTGTATTCAATCTATAGCGGGAATTTCATCATAAACTTTTTGAAAGGTCTTGAAATGATGAAAAAAATATAATAATAGAAATTTAGTATTTATATACATTTTTCAGCGCTTACCTTATATGCCCCGACGTTTGCTGAACTCTTATATATGTTTTCTTAGCATGTGTAAGTTTTTAAGACGTTTTCGAAGTGACTTATGGCTAAGAGAGAACAAGAATAAACAAAGCCTATCTTGCAAGTTGAAACAAAACTCACAAAAAAAGGAAAAGTTTTAAGGAGACTGTTAGTTCCTCAGATAAACGCCGCCAAAAAGCACATCCAAAAAACAGCCCAAAGAATGAGTAAAAAGTTTTATTTAAGAGAATGTTTGACGTGACGCACATGGTATTGATGTAATTGAC
>WSZQ02083064.1:0-16536 GCA_019419845.2 Weissflogia rhopalogaster
AAATGTGACTGAAATTACACGAAATCAATCAAATTTGGTTTTAAATTTCTATACAAACATTTTAACATGAATTCCATAGAACAATGATATTTTATTTTGTTATTTCCACAATTTTTATTATATATATGCAATACTTATGAATCACGTCAAAAAATTGAAAAAAAAAAAACTTGAAAAAGAACTCAAAGAGTCTCTCTCATAAGCTATATGTTCCCTAAATTTGGCTTGAGTTCGATAATTTTTTCCCCAAGTTACGAATAAGAGTTTTTCTTTAAAAATGGCTTTGGACAGAAGAAAGCCAGAATAAGACTTAATATCTTCATGTGATAAATGGGTATCTTCTTTTTTCTTCCTTGAATTCTCATTTTCTCCTTTATTATTTTTAAAAGTTCGTATTTTATTACTTGATTAAGTTATTTTTACAACCAATACTTAGAAAATTACAAAGACCCTCTTCACCGGAGTGAAGAGTGTTTGATTACTATTAGAAGTTGTAGTTTAACGGAAAGAGGAAACAAGCAAGGTAATTAGGCCGAGGCAAGCGATTCACAATTAGTCGCAAGCAGGTAGTCCCTTTTCGCGTGAACGCGCCAACCGGAAGACCAACTTTGTTGCCCTCATTCAAACGCACTTTAGCCCAACTAAACGCTTGTTGTTTCTTAGTGAGTTGCATTAAAGGTTGACAAACTGATGTAAGGGTTTCGAGTTAATTTCCACATACCGACCAGCCATCGTGAGATTATTGACTTCGGTCGCGGTTTGCAAAAGCCCCCAACGTTTGTGGAGGAGTTGGAGCAAAGATTGGTAAGGTATAGCGATTGTTGAGCGTACTTAGGATAAAAGCCTGGGACTTGGAGTGATGCGAGGATATACAGGGGTGGCATTGGTCAGCATGAATCGTGTGAGGATGGTGAGAGAGTAGTGTGGGGTAGGATGGAGCAGGATGGGGCAGTTTGAGGCAGTGTGCGGCAGTGTGAGGCAGCGTGGGGACATCGTGGAGGTTCCTGCGGTTTTTGGGGGATTCATGACGAAGCTCCTAATGGACAGGGCACCGCACTGTTATCGATCCGCACCGCCGCCCCCCACGAATGAGTTTAATTAAAACGCGCCAACGGTGCGCGGGCGTGTGGCCACCGATTTTGGTCAATGTAATAAATATGTTAGACCGCAGACGTGCCAGCATCACTAGACCGGAAGAGATGGGTTTTAAAATTACGAATTGTGATATCTTTACATTTACCTCTGAAATATTTTCTAGACTAATTTAAACTGCACTAATTGGCTTTCTAAAGAAAAAAAAATGCTTTCAAATAATTAAAGAGTAATAATGTTTTTTCAACATGATATTCATAAAATTGTTGTAAAATTGTAGCTTTAAAATATGAAGTACATAATTTACTGAAATAAATTTGTTTCCAAACATTGTGGTAATTTCCACAAATATTATCATTTTAATTTCAGCTTTCAAATAATGATTAATATCTCCGTAACATAGTGTTAGTGTTTGTAAAATTTCGTTGAAGATATTATAAATCTTTCGTTTATTAGATTGAATTGCTGGGAAATAATAATTTTAAAATGGATTATCTAAAACGGTAATATTTTATAAAAATTGTTTTAACGTTCACTCATTTTATTGTTCTTTAAATTCAGTTTTCAAAGAATAATATTATATACATATGAATGTCTTTTAAGCATCGTATTCGCAAAATTTGGCTGATATTTCAGGAAAGCAGTCAATTTTCGGTTTAAATTGCTCTAAAAACACTATAAACTGATTGTGAACTGTACTAATTGGCTTCCAAGGAAAACATTTAAAAAAATATGTTTAGAGTAGAGGCAAGTATAGTTACAAGTATCACGTATAATCCTATAATCGCGTAATAAGTTTATTTCGAAAAAAGTTTTTCTCTTATATTTTAGCGAATATTTCCCATAGATTCATAAATTGGGTGTTAATTCCCGAACAGTTACAGGTATTGATCTCTCGGTGCGATGAAACCTTTTTTTTTTCGAAAATAAGTCATTTAAACAATTCTAAACACGTGTTTCTTTTATATTTTACTGAATATATGTCCTATTTACAGAGCTGTTGAGGTATATTTCGGTATATATCTCTAAACTTCTCGAAATATATAGATATTTCTCGATATGTCTTGATATTCTTCGATATGTCGGCCTTCATGGATATCTATCATTCTTGTATAAATGGATAATTTATTTTCTTATCTTTTTTTTACATCATACATTTTAAGACTACCTAACACCTAACTAAAAAAGTCTGAAGTATTCTTAATTAATATACGAAAAAACTTAACCAGGAAAAAAGATGCGTACAAGTATTTTGATGAAGGTTGTTGGATTTTGCGGGTCTGGTGGGTATTTGTGGGTCTCGTGGGATTATTAAATCCTCGGCACGTCAATTGGGCTTTTATTATATCCATCCAGTCAGCAGCCACGTTCGAAAAACGAGGACCTAATACCTCACGACTCAACTCTTCTCAGTTTACCCCACCAACAACGAGCTCGCTCACGTTCTATTCGAAAGTTTTGGCACAGCAAAGAATGATGAAGAACTTGGGTGATAGAAAAAGCATGTGTGGGTGTCACATCGACTGCGTAAAACTTTCATCCATCACCCACCTCACCTAGATCCGCACACAATAGCCACGACGATGCCATCGATTATTTAAAATACAAATCGCATCCCAATAACAACAATGCCATCGGATCGACCAAGCGTGACAAGCGTTTCAGCGCATTTCATCCTAACCACAAGCTGGGTATTGAATTTGCATACGCAACGCACATACCACATCATCAACCCGCTGGAATGCGGCGCCCACATTGGATTATTTGTCAATATCGTTGCTCACTAATCGCAACCTATGTCTATTAATTACGTGACAACTCATGGGAAATGCTAATCATGTTTTATTTGAACATTGTAGTTTTAGGACTATTAGTTTTAGACATAATTAAATGCAATGTGCAAAATGCAATGCAAAATGCCTGGTATTTAAAGTATTTGGCGATTTAGGAAAAGTGGGAATAGATATCAAAATATATGAACAATCAAATAAAATTTAAGCAGACGTGATATATAATAAAATAACAGAATTATTGAGTATTATATATGATTAGAAATATCTAGGGAGTTAAGGAAGCCTTCAAATATTCTGGCTAAACATTTTCACGCTCAGCCTAGGCGGTATGAAAATTAATACTCGGATCGCTGTATGGTCGTTTAATACGTTGGTAAATCTAATTTAAGTGTATTAAAACGGCTTATATCGAACCCAGAAACGCATTGGACGCGTTTAAGAACGAATGGCGGAGGCGCCGGTGAGGTCTGGACCCTCAATATAAACGCAGCGAGTGAAGAGTGGAAAGCTCAAGGTTTTCCCTCTCATCTCTAAATTGGCAGAGCCGTGTCGAATTTTCCCTAGCTAACGAAGGCTATCGGGCCTAACGATGGAAGTGGCTCCATCTCCAAATGATAGGGGGGCCAGCATGCTCCTCAAAAAGGTATTAGTTATGTAGACGAGGCACTAAGACCCCTCCCAGCGTCAATTCACAGCAACAACACACGATCCAGCGCTGATATTCACTCGCCTGCCTTAATTCTGACATGAATACTTCATCAAAACCAAACTACATCCTTAACTTTCCTTGTTAACGAGGCGCGTTCTACATTTTGTTGCGAGAGTTTCGGACAGGAGCATCGTAAATTGTTGCGGGCGTTAAAAGGCGGCTGTGTTGTGCAAAAATTGCGATTCGAGCTTTAGCTGTGACCTCGTTCATCGTACGGTCGCGCAACAATTCATGTACTCTCAGTACGTGAAGGCATCTCGATGTGGAAATTTAATTACGGTCAGATCCTTTTGTGGTCGACGCCAATAAAAGCGAATGAATAAAAAACGAGGCTGGTGCTGTTGTGGTGGCGCGACAAGCTTTCGACCGCCCCCTCGAATACTGTCCTCTCTGTGCGCACGACACACAACCGCCATCGCTGCCACCCATATCGTGATAACAATTTTCCATTTCGCTAACGCCGGGGACGGCAGTGCGATTATGATGCGATCATCGCCACCATAAAGATTCCGCCCACCCACGCTTGAATGTTTAACGACGGCGTTAACGCTTTGCAGATGAGCGCAAAAAGGTCACACGAAATCGTAAAGTCGTTTAGTTTTGTGTTTTTGCACATGTCGTCGTACATCCGCAACAAAAACGGGTTTTAATACTTTGAGAATTGGAATTTACGGGATTTTCTATACATTATCAGCAGTAGTAAGAATAGGATATACTTGATTTGTAAAGGTTCATTGGTTGGGTTCAATTTGGGCGAATTTTAAAACATCCGAAATAAAAGAAAACCGAAAGGGTTCATGTATGCTTCATAAGGGCTAAAATAATTTTGAACATTTGTAACATTCTTTAATACATCGAAAACTCTTGACTAGTATCAGAAATATCTAAATATAGTTTAAACTCAAGAAATTGTTATTTTTTAATATTTTTCGACAAATATTGTATTTAATCCTCGATTTAATACTATTAAATCAGATTTGCTAATGTACTAAATGATTTGAATACCCATTTAATTCGAAATACTATTCAGAAACTACTCAAAATTTCCAACCTTATTCAATTTTTTTCCATTCTTGTTGATATAATTTAATTTTGTCGATATATCTCGATAATTATGATTATTTCTGCACATTTTGACATTTTGCGATTTTTCTTGTCATATCCATGTGTTTTCCTTATACAGTTCACGATATATTCATATTTTCCTGCTTCTTTTGGATGGTTTCTCGATATATCTGAATTAATATCTAAATTTGACAACGCAATTACCATGAAATTCTAGGATAATTTGATAATACGCTAGGCCCAATTAATGGATTTCTGACAGATATCGATATTTCGCCCTAATTATTGATATATCGATATGAATGAATATTTGAGTATATATTTTTTGTTTTCAAGGACATTTTACTATACTGTTTTAGCAATTGTATATCCATACATCTAGATTATATTCATTTTCATGACTTTTTCCGATGTTTATTAATATTTCTCGATGTTTATCCTAACTTTTCATAAGATGTCACAATATATTTTAGTTGTATTTCATAGTTTGAAAAATATTCCTTAAATAGATCAATATTTCAGGATTTATCAGATCACTTCTAAATTATAAAGTTTTTTTTCTTAAATATTTCCAGAATATTTCTTAATTAATCCATCAATTTCTCGATACTACCTTCACCATCCATTCTTTAATACACTCAATGTATCTGAGCGTTGAATATAAGCCGTTTTAATACACTTAAATCAGATTTACCAACGCATTAATCGACCATTCCAAAACCGGCCAGTATATCCAAGTGTATTAATTTTCAAACCCCAGCACTACGAGCGAAAATTATTTGCTGAAATGTTTTAACACTTCCTACTTCCAACATATATACTGAGATAGGAAGGTGTAGATTATGTTGCCCTCGATGTTCCCATTTTGTATCTCATTTTCCACCAATGGCGGAGAAATGGGTCGAAATCCTCGAAATCGGCACTTATCCACCTGGCAGCTGCAATATTTGATCTAGTTTATAATATAGCTGGGTCATTCTCAAAGTATTGCCAAAACCGATTGCTTTCAATGCATTTCGCCACCTTTGCCAGAACCAATTTCATTCTTTCACGCGTTCAAATCGAACATTTTAAATCGATATTCAATTCAATTAATTAATATTATCTAATCAAATTATGGCAATTTCCAAAATTAATTATTATTAGGAATGTAATATTAAGTTCTATTTGTTCATTATTAACTCCAGGGTGCATCAAGTGCAGTAATTATAATCAATTTGTCCGGAACAACAATTTCAACTAATTAATGTCGTGCAAACGCAGATTTAGCAAACCATCAAACAATGGACATTTCGTATACCTGTCAAGCGTACTATTTTCCTAGGGCCAATAGATCGAGGAAGCATGCCGGCAAAATGCCCAGGGAACATACATTATTGGAATAATTGGGAGTGATGAGGATTTCGATCACGAAATTTAGAAAAATATTTGGTTTTAATCCGAAGAAATTCATTATATTGATATATAACAGTATACTTCCGATATTTGAATATTCACATTTTCTCCATATTTCATGTTTCTCGGTATTGTTCAATATTTGTTGAAATTTCTGGATAGTTGTCGATATATTTCGATGATTCAGATTCTTTCTCGAAATATCTTGATATTTCTTGCAATTCTTAAAGTTCTTTCGTTTCATTACATCAAAATTTAATTTTATTGATATTTCCGGATATTTATCGACATAATGATTCCGAATGTATTTTGATTTTTATTTTTTTATTTTTAGTTGTATCCCGGTGTATACCTCTGATATTTCTGGATAAACGACAATATATTCCCAATTCTCCGCATATGTAATTCTCTTCATGTTATATTGATATTTCATGTTATATTGATATTCATTACATATGATATTTCTAAATTTGTATTCATAATCTTCGATATTCGTCGATATATTTCTATATTTTATTGATATTTCTCGATATTTCTCGATATATCTCTTTGATAATCCTATATATTTCTTGAGTTATCTTAAATATTTCAAAGGTTTTTCTCAATTCTTTCGATGCATCTGATTTTTTCCACTTTTATTGATATTTCTTGGTATTAGTAGATATATCTCGATAATTCGGAATGGTTACAGGTATTTCTTAATATTGCTTGATGTTTCCCGATTCACCTTGTCATTCCTGGATATTTGGCAATTTATACCAATTCTCCTAATTTAAAAAATATCCAATATTAAAAAAAAACATACAGTTTGATACTCCTTTTAAAAATAAATCTTAGCAAAGACATTACTTAAATAAACAATTAAACAATGACCTCACGTCGTCTATCTGTCATACTATTTTTCTTGAACCTATATAGCTATCCGGCAACACCTACCAAATGCCTAGAGAATAACAAAATTGGGATAACAGGGAGCAAGGCGAATTGCGGCGACGAAATTCGGCCCATGAGTAAATACAAGCCTTGAAAATGCGAAAAGAAAAAGATTGGAGTCTGTTTTCGCCTACTCGTACCATCTTCGCAAGGATGGGGTGAAAGTCGTGCTGAATAAGCCGAGAGAAAAAAATTTCTCGAATTACCTGCACTGCGGTCAAACGACACAATAAATGAGCGTAACACGAGCCACCGTAGACATCAAATATTTATCAGATTAGGCTTTTGCTGAGCCTTTCATCAGGAAACTATTTTTATCTACTGAATTCCCCACCGGAAATGGAAATAAAAAGAAGTATTTGTGATGGTATAAAATGATCTTATTGGTTTTAGTTAATACTTTTGATCAAATTGGCATTTATCGCGGAGGTAAAAGGTTTATGTTCCTTTTTACTATCCTATTTGAAATAGTGTGAAATGGTCGTAAATTTGCCGGGTATTTTCGTTCAGTTTTCTTAGTGTTTCTATGACGTTTTGTTACATTTTATTTATAGCTTTTTAAAGTTTACTTAAACTAACGGAAAATTTTCTAATATTTTAAAGATTTCTTGATACAATTGCATTTTTTGGGTTTTTCTTTTGAATTTACCAACTCGTAAATCCTAGAGAGTGAATTTTTAAGATAGCATTATTAAAATTTCTGAAATATTTAGGGGAAATACGGAAGCGGGCCACCGGATGCCACGTTTAAACCCGACGCCTTAAATTTATTACTTTCAAAGCAAGTCGGTTAATTCTAGGTGAATGAGGTGGAAAACGCCAGGAAAGCGCAGCCCCCTGCCAGCCCATTATTAATTATTTATAATTGCGCATGCTGCACGCTAGGCGAACGGGCTGGAAGTGAGCGGTGACGGGTGGCGGTTCGCGTTTTCGGGGGCGGGCAGTAGGTGGCGGCAGAGCCATGTTTGTGTTCATTATGCTGGCGTGTCGCTTATGGCGCAATAATAACGCGTACGTTCTGCCGCCAACAAAAACATCAGCATCGAAATTACGAAATCATAACCCGTCCTCTGTTAGACACTCCCTCGGTGCATACTTCCCGCTTCCGGTGCTAAAAAATGCACCACACAAATTGCAGCAAATATATCCAACCCTAACAGAAGTAAATATCAACAATTTCAATAGACATCAGTACAACTTCAATTACTTTTGTTTAAGCGCGACAAAAACTAACCTCATTTGTGCAATTAGTTTTCCACCTGCAACAAAAAGTAATCAGCAGGAATTTTGGAATCCAAAAATTGTTTTCTCCCGGAATTTCGGGTTTCGATTCAGTTATGATCATTTTTCAAGCGCATCCATCGGCAGATTTTCATGCAAAAATTCCGCGATGATTTATTGCTTCGATTTTTTTATTCCGTAAATATGTACCTTTTTATTTCCGACTGTTCGGCAATGCAATTTATTTTTACATTTTTTCTCTCGCGCTGCGTGTGGCGACGTTATTGTTCGCTCTAGTCTTTTTTATTTCGATACAACATTTTTTGCACCTTCCGCGTGTCTCTTTCATTTGCTATTGTTACTAATGATTCATTCATATTCCATCGCTGTGAAAATAAATGCGAAATGCGCAATATTTATTTATTCATAAAAATGTTAAAGTATGCGGCTGCAATTTATCAATGGAATGAGAGGACAAAAGTTGCATTTAATAAAATTCAATTAGTGTCGAACAACGTACAGTGTCACTTCCAAACATGATCTATAAAAATATTTATTCATAGATGTAATTGTATATAACTTTTTTTAAAATTTATTTCAGTTGAAACCTAACCTAACCTATTCGAAACCTCACCGAAATCTAACCGAAACCTAACCGAAACCTAACCGAAACCTAACCGAAACCTAACCGAAACCTACCCGAAACCTAACCGAAACCTAACCAAAACCTAACCGAAACCTAACTGAAACCTAACCGAAACCTAACCGAAACCTAACCAAAACCTCCGAAAAGAAACATTCAGGGAATAAGTACATTGGAACAGACACATCATCTATAAATGAAGTTAGTTGTAAACAAGAGATAGAGTAGGTTAACCGACCAGAAGTTTTCGAAAATTTCGCTCCCAACCTAACAAGAAGATTTCATATTCGATGTGGAGTTCTAGAACATGATGTCGGACAAGTATAGCTGACCAGCGCGTACGTGTGCTTCGGACACGCACGTAGAAACGTAATCAATTCTGCAGTGCTCGTCCTTGTCGACGACGCCTTAGAGGCACCGTCCGCAGGCACATAAATCTACCACAGCGCAGCGTGAAAAACCTCTACTTGCTAAACGCCCCACACTTCCGGCTGCTACAACCGCCAGCTAACCACCCACTGCTACCTCCTCACGCCAAGAGTAACTTGGCAACTCTGGCCGCACGCATCCCGAAGAAGTAGCACGCAAACAGATAACCGGGACAAACAGTCCACCGAGTAACTTTTCACGTGCGTTGACTAATGCGCTTCATTCGCGCGGTCCATTTACAACCTCCTTCCAGCTTTCTAAGCGTACGCTCATTATTTGATTTCTTGCGTGACCTTAGAACGACGACGATTCAATTTGGTTGTGACTTCTCACCTACTTGCAAACCCCGAAACCTCACCCTTCTTACAAGATTCTATATAATATAATAACTGTACTTAGCGTAGTTGGTGTTTACTTAAAGAATCTCGTATCTGCGGCTGTGGTTTGAGCTACGGTTGCCCTTTGTTCTTCTTCACTGCTCAGATTCCCAACTCCAAAAGCGTCCACCTTCCGTTTACTTTGGGTCTTAAAGTACTTAGTTGGAAGTTCCTGAGGGAGCGTTAATACCGTTATTATTTAGACTAGATTGTTAGGAATGGTCGACTATCTCTAGGGACGCGGGATATTACGGTAGCTAGAGCTGAAACTCAAAAATACATTTTTTGTTCCTGTTTGCTGCAATTTTGCAGATCAAAGACTTGCCTCGAGGGGATTCCATTTCAAAATTGTCAAAAAATACGATCCGACCAGCATCACAAAGCAAGTCATTAGAGCTTTGATGGATTTGCCTAAAAAATGGATACACCTTTCAATTTACGCTTGCGTGTTACAAAGTTTTAGCTGGATTTTCGAAGCCGAAATAGCTGCTGCACTTTAGTGGCCCTTTGCTAATGAATATAAATCGCTTCGTGCAGTTGGGCAGCGGATAGATTGGTAAAATACTTTATAGCCGGTTAGTTTGGCGGTGGCGCTGACGCTTGCATCCCGAAATCCCACAGCAACACACACTCGATTTTCCACTCTCTCGGGCGTTTCTTCAACGGCTTTTTCCTGGTCACTCCCGAATGTTGAAAGTCATCCGCGGTAAAGGGATGAATGTTTGAATGCGTGCGAAGGGCGTAGAATGAAAAATATCTCTCCGGAGTCTTCGCCAGGTTACTAAATTCCCTAGTGGCGTGCCCGGTGTGTACTCAGCCAATAAAAAAACTTTCAAGACTCGAAATCAAACATGACTGAAACTCAAACAGGGATTTTCACAAATAGAAACGAAGTCACCTCAAGGATTCGACGCAGTGTAGGCTGTGCGTAGAATATAATAATATATTAGCGTATTAGCATTATGTGAAGTGAACATGATTGATGTATATTAGCTTCTGCTGATCAATAGACTGAATATTAATGAAGCAAATACAAATTTGCATAATTCGTGTTTTCTAATCGCTTCATCGGTGACTAAGCTTGGCGTAATTTCGAATACAAGCTCGCTTAAATGTCGGATAAATTCATGTAAAGAAACCTGATATCTATTAATTTACTTATCTGTCAATATTTTGTCTTCACAAATACTTCTAAAAATATAAACAGAATTAGGATTCCACGAAAATAATTAGCAAAATCAATATAAATGGGTATTGAGATTTAAATCTTTTGTGGAATTTGCTATATGAAACTTAAAATCAAAAATAATACCATTTCATGTAATCTCAAACAGTTTTGTTCAGTAGTAGTCATTTTTGGTTAGGTTAGGTTAGGTTAGGTTAGGTAGTAGTTATTTTTGGTTACTATTGCGTTATAACGTATTTGCAGAGACCCCTTTGTAAAGGTTCGACCTGATTAGGGTTAGTGAAAAAAGTGTTGAGTGAGTGTAAGAGTCTTTCAGAAGTTACCCGACGAAGTTTGTTCGAAAGGCCAATCGTCAATTAACAATTTCGGAGACGAACATGTTCAAATTTATGCATAAACCCAACTATGTCTATCTTATTTTCAGTAACTCCAAATTACCAAAAAATACCTACGGATTTAGAAATTTGATCACATTTAGCATTTGTAAGTTTGTATCCAAAACAATTTGAATTATTTCTTCATTTCATGTGTTAATCATGCTTGTAAATGTATCGTGAAAGTAAATAATTGCAGAAAAAAATAGCTACAAAACATTACAATCACTTGATTAATTTATATTTATATTCATTCTGCATTATGTTGTATAAGCTTATATAATTTTAAAAACATAACTCAAATCTGTGAACAAACTAAGTATTCTTGGCGAGAAATAAGTGTCATTTCATAACTTACCCAAACTTGTTGATATAGTACTAACAACTAATAAATATTAATGCCAATATCGACTAAAGTAATGAATTATTAACAATTCACTATAGAATAAAAATAACATCATAATATTCTGTCTATATAAAATCAATAGTAACTTCCAAAGGTTTCATAAACAAATTATATCAATAACAGACCATTATGAAACCGCATCCGCTTAAAATGTTTTTCAAAAACACTGATTTAATATTTGTTCGACTCGACCGAAGCTGTAATAGCATAATATATTTTGAGTTGCAGCCGGCATAGTTGATGAAGCACGTAATGGCGGTTGTCAAGCGCTTGTGGTGTACACAAATGGTAAATACGCCGGGCTGAAATTAAATTTTATGCCCAGCTTATTCTAAACTAACCTTATCACTAATTATCTCCATATAACGTTTAATGAAATGATACTAACCGCTTTAACTTAATCATTTTAAGTTAACTTAACCTGATTATGATTATGAATTTAAAAATGTACACAATGGGATTAAATGCGATAAAAATTGGAATATAGTAAGTAAATTATGTATGAGCGTAATATGCACAATGTGTAATATATTATTATATTTTAAGGCGAAAAAGGAAAAAAGTGTAACAACATGCTTAAACCGCACGCAACCGCCACACGACGCACGCATTTTAGTATAAATTATGTGTGTGGATGCGCCGGGCACGCCGAGGCGGAATTGTGCTGGAATTATGGCGGCGGCGCAAAACGCTTTCGCGCTCGGCGGTTTGAGAGGCCAGGGGGCGGAGAAAAGAGGTTGGATTTCGCAAATAAATCATTTCGCCGGCGGATGTTACGCGCAAGATACGAACTAAAAACTAATGCTTCATCGGCCCGACAGCGTCATCTATCTACTGCCAAGTTAACGATATCTTTATAATAGAAACTTCTTTTCGGAGCAAACATAATTGTTTTTCTAATGTTTGGACAGATACTCATGTCTCTGACGGAACACGAAGGGTATTGTCTTAGAAACAAGGAGCAAAAATAAAAGCTATATTTGTTTGACGATATAACCTTCACATGGACATATTTCTTGGAATTACAGAACCTGTAGGAATTAAATAGATTATAATTATCTTTAAATGATTATCATAATTATTTATCGTCAAGATTGTGTATACAATTCTTAGAAATACGATAAGTCCTTGGTCGGACCCGGTGCGGTTCTCGCACTACATATATCGGTTACGTGCTGATTAAGTACAAAGCAATATGTGATTAAAATACCTTGATTAAACCGCGACCAAGATATGTTTCTTTCTCTGACGATTAAAACACCTTACTCGGACCTGGCGCGTTCTGCTTGCTACATGCTTGGCTGACGCCATCTTTAACGAAGAGAATAGCCAGAAATACAAATATAATAGTATATCTAATCAAATTAAATGTATCTAGTATAATAATATGGTCAAATAAGAGATGTACTCCTTGAAAATTGTTAGAAATTGACAGAAAATATAAATATCATAATAAAATATGTTTACATTCTATGTCGGCTACACCTTTGTCAGACCGAGCTGCGATGGTTGTGGCCTTGCTTCACGACAAGAATAACCAGAAATAAAAATGTATTTGGTACTATTTTAATCAGATTAATTACATCTGATATAGTATTATAAAGTAAAAAAGGCACCTCTGGAAAATGGTTATAAATTAGATGCAGTTAGAAATATTGTAATATATCTAACTAAAACACCAGGCAATCTCTTACTCTGTCCATTAAAACAACTTGGTCTGACCGGGCGCCGTTACCGCAGGGCTTATATCTGTAGCTGCGTCGACGTCTCGTTGCAAGAATAGTCAGAAATAATAATAACTTAAGTACTATATCTAATCTTACTAAATGCTATTGCTACTATAAAGCATCATGTAAAAGGCATCATAATATCTCCTACTAAAACCCAAAGAAAGTTAAACTTGTTTAAAAATTAATTAACTCTATTTTCCGAAAAGAAGAAGCTTCATAACGCATTCCCCGTCTTCTACTGCAATTATAAATACCCGGAATAAAATTGCTTTTATGAAGATTTATAATGCGCTGAATACTCTGAATGCCTCTATATTATCTTGCCTGCACCCCACAGAACTTCCCGACGATATATTTACCTAGCGGCATAAAATTAGAATCGTATGGGATCAACAATAATGACATTATCTTCACTCAACCCTCGCAATTCTAAAGATGCCCGAGAATATGTTCACGACCGCCAAGAACTCCCAGTTCGCGCACCGCCGCCATAAAGTGTATTCCGTAGCGCGCACAATACCGCGCTGTGTAATATAACAGAATTAACATTTAATGCAAGCAATGGCGCACGTTATGCACGTGATGAACACGCTGGCAGGAACGCTGAAAAATGCGGCTTTATATTACAGTCTTTTGCGCTCGAATCGGAAATGTAATAAATTAATCCTCGGTCATGGCAGGAGGCGAAAAAAATTCCGACCGGTGCCAGTGGTGTCCTCGGGCGTTCTATTTTTTCCTCGTGTTTCTTCTTGTCTCTCCCTGTTCAGCGTGCTCGGCCCAGCAACGCGAATGGTGGAATTTAAATAGTCGAAACCAAAGACGTCTAATCTAATATTACGTCCACGTCCCTGCGTTTTAAAGATAAAGTTCTTTTAATTTAACTTGAGCGAGTCAACGGCGCGTGACAGCTGCAATCCTGCTATCTGGAAATTGTTTGCGAAGGATTTATAGTGAACCAAAAATGATACACATCATTTTTGTTTCAAGGAGGAAGCACAATACTTTCTCCTAGAAAGCGCATCATTTACCTGCTGACGCTAAGTCGGTATGACTAGTACCCAATTTATGACGATTCCATTGGTTCATAAATTTCTCCTTCAGGTAAAGGTATCACATATTGTACTTCACAGTGACTCTTCGGATCTCTGAACCATGAAAATATCATTTGGACCATTTGGTTCGGTTTTAGAAGAGACATTTAAACAGCTACTATGGTAACATTCGAGATTAATAAATAAGAGAGAATAACCAGTAGGGAATTATTCAATGAAATGAAATGATGCCGCTAAGCGGGTGCGGCCAGCACCCATTTTATGACGGTTTCATTCTTGCAAACAAAGGTGCACATTGTACTATATAGTGACTCTTCTGATCTCCTAATACTCAACTCCGACAAAGTGTCAATATGACTGCTTCCCATGTTTAAATAAAGAATTTCCGCATACGCCCTAATTCGTTATTGGGTTTTGGGTATGCAGAAACATAAAAGAGTTGCACAATGAGCGGATCATTTACCTGCTGTCGGTGTGACAGCACCTATTATAAAACTATGTCACTGGTGCATATCTTCTCCTCCAGTTTGTAAAGGCAACACACATTGCATTGCTCTATATGCTCATAGTCTTGTCCGTAAAAGTGTCATTTTGGAATATTAAGAGAGAGAGAGAGAGAGAGGCACTAGGTAGGAAAGAGCCAGAGTCAGTAGTGAGTTGTATAATAATCATTTAACTTCTATCATTAAATAAGTGTAGCGTCCATTCTAAAATGACCCCATTATTGTATATCTCTCTTTCTTGTATGCAAAGACCTAATTGCACAGTAGTACTATATCAGATAGTACTACTGTGCAATTAGATCCGATACATGAAATCAGATACAACAAGAATCAGCCATTGATGAAAATGAATATTTACAGACAACCTATAATGGCTGTCGGATTGAAGATTATTACTAATGCATTACTTCTGTCGGTATTACCATGTATTTCATGGTAATTACACTTTCGAGACATAATAAACATGTTTGCCACCCTGGCGGTGCAGTGGTTGTGGCGGGCCTTTCTTCGCCTGCCGCCGCCGGCGTCGATGACGAGTGAGAGACGATCGGCAGTAAAGGAGGCGGCATGCAGCGGAATCGTGAGTGTACACACGCGAGCAGCTTACGCCGCTGCCGCCTCCGCCTGTCTTCTACTGCCTCTCTCGCTATAACACAGCCCTCACCACCGGCCGTCATCTTGCCTGACGTGCAGGATGTGTCGTTCGCACTATCAGATTATGAGCTGTCGAGCGTAATACGTACGCCTGCACGGAAACACACTTATCTCGAACCATCTCGCCGCATTCATTATTCAGATTGAGCGTTAGTAAGTAGCATTTGGATTATACCGCCACCGATGACGACGTCGGGTGCTACATCGTCGCGACGCTTGGAGCACTTATAGCACCTTTTTGATTTTCCATATTTTATTAATCCTTTTATAGTTTTCTTAAAGTCGGAGATTGTTTAGTATTTCACTTTTAATAACTAACGTTCCCAATTCTTAAGCCTTAATAATTAACGCTTTCATATCTTCGTGGCATTGTTTAAAAATGTTGATCCATTCAAAACTCCTTTCCATGATTACAGAAACACTATTTTAATTAAATTATATTATATTTATGTGTATGACCTGTTTGTAGACCTGTATGGTTAATCCATCAATATAAATAATCATAATATATATCATTCCATCAAGAAAGTTGACTCAAGTCAATGTGTTACTTTAATTTTCATTAAAATTCAACTTTATGCACTTTTAAGCCTTGTAGAAAGAGGTTGTGGTTTGTAGGTTGAATTTACATTAAATACAACTTTATAAACTCTTCCAACCTTCTTTCTAACCATTTTAAAACGTTTTCAACGCATGTTGTTTTTTCACAGCTAATTTCTGCTTAATCTAATAAATTGAAAACATAAAATCGACAAGAGTGATATCAGCGCCTTTTTGATTTTCAATATTTCATTAACTCTTTCATAGTTTTATTAAATTCAGCGATTTTTTGGAATTTTATATTTAAGAATTAATGTTTTCAGAACTTCTTAGCATTATTTAAAAATGTTTATCCAGTGAAAGCATATTTTCAGGCTTTCAGAAGCACTAGCTTATGTAAAATATATTGTATTCAAGTAGTAGTAGTAGTAGTA
>WSZQ02083075.1:1641-11984 GCA_019419845.2 Weissflogia rhopalogaster
GATACAGATAGGCATAGCGTAAGAGAGAGTAGAAATGAGAGGGACATAGCCATATCCCCGAAAGCAGCACTGGAGCTATAAAGTTGTAAAACCCAATAATCATACAAATTTCGGAGTTTCAAGTTCGCAATAACGAGGACTGAATGTTTCCAAAAACTGACCGCGCTTTTAAAAGAGAGATTTCTATCTAGATAATCTTCTAGGCGGATTGATTCCGTGGAAATATGCAGGCGTGATATATTCGATGCGAGAGCGAGGCGGCTGGACAAAATCTTGTACCTGGCATATCTTTCTTAGGGATTGGAACGTCACCTATCTCCTTTTTATACATAAGATATGAAAAAGAAACCCCGAAGGTGTCGGCATCAGTGTCAGCTTCAACACTGAATGCCGAAGCTGACACGCTGGCAGGCAGTGACGCGCAGGCGTGACAAGCTCAGTTCGGGCGGAGGGACGAATGCCGGTTGGAAAGTGAGCGCGACGGATAGTCTTTCTCTTTTAAAATAGCGCGACCAAGTAGAAAACTGGGTTTGCAACACCCAGTGCGTATATTATTTTTTCGGTGTTGTATACGATTAACTTAACAATTAAGGTGTGGTCAACCATACTTGAAAAGTCAACAAGGGCAATAAATTGCAATACATTTTTCGGGCTTTCTGGATAGGGCCGGATTGAAAGACCAAAGGACTCCGGTTTGGTTCGGGGTATTCTTCAAAGTTGGGAAGGTTGAAGTAGGTAGAAGTTTTATGAGAAGGAGATAAGTATGAAAAGTATGAAACCTAGAAGTACAGTTCTGTGCATAAAATATTGAAAATTATAGAATCTATTTACAAAATTAATAATATATACCGCACTAAATAATTGTTACACAACCTTTACTGCCTTTCGACTCCGTGTACATACACTTCTACCAGGTTGTAACTATCATTTCTTGAACTGCCTTTAGACTCTATAGATAATTCCGTCTACAAAATTCTGAATAGCGCTCCCTCTAATTTTCTCCCCCTGCCTAGACTATGCAGCCTGTGTTCGTCTTTTAATTCGCTTTCATCCTTATTCCGAGTTCTAATGTGCGTATATTAGCATCTATTCACTTATCTATTCATATACTTATATCTTTTCGAACATACGTATATCTAGCATCTTCTCTCGAGTTTCGGTACAAACTCGGATATTTATACAAACTCGGTTTAGTGGGGAGGTTGTCAAACCTAAATCTTGTATACGCTCCTTCGTGCTTTTCTGTTCTTTTGTGACAACCTTTTGTTACAAATATTCCAATAGGCAGAACACCTAGGACAACCTTGCATTTATACACGTACATCAGATGCAATATTTCGGTCCCTGTGGAAGGTCTTGCAGTTTGTGTGGATTGCTTGCAACCGAATTGATGGTGTAGCGCGCCACTTTCAGTTCTTCCTTCCTTTTCACGTTTTCGAGGTGCGAATATATTTGGTTTCTTTTGGTACAACCCATCTATATCGAAAGCTCTTTCAGTATCCAGTGCCCCTGCTCGTGCCTCGTAATACAGTTTTTCGTCAGTACTTATGTTATATTAATAGATATGTAATCTGCTGAACCAGTCTAACAGGGAGCAAAATGAAATATGTGAGTATAACGAAACTTATTATGCAAGTAATTCATAAGCGCCACCATATAGGGCGAATTATCGAAACGTGTACAGATTTTTTTTGTTTTCGTCAAATTTGATTTTATAATGCTGTGACGCTGTGGTCGTGCGTTTCCACCAAATGTGGTGGTCGAGAGGTTTTTGATTTATTAATGTTTATCTAACTCGCTTGGCATATATATTACTCATCTAGCTACTGTGCTATGTACCGGGGATAAAGTAAGTGATACTTACCACTTGATAACGGATATCTCTAGGTCGTATGGAGACGGCGCAGAGATTCGTGGTGCAATGCTGACGGGATTCGGCTTACTGGTAGTTGGAATGTTTTCGGGTGACACAATAGGAACTCATGGAGGTTTTTAATGAAGCGTATATTAATTAGCACTAAAGCAAATTTACAATGAACTACAAACGATCAAGACTACTAACTATTCTGCGACGGTGGTGGCGACTGATCGGCCGATGACGATTTTGACAGCGTAGTGACGAACAGCGAACTGACAATTATCGAACAATCCAACCAGTACTTCTGTCCTTGAGTCGTGGGTTTATATACTGATTTCCTCCCATTTGAAAATAGGTACTTCCTTGGTTGCCTCGTGGAGCGCGTGGCTGACCCTTGTTGCCTGAAGTCACGTACTTCTTCGTTTCCGCATATTCCCTTTTAGTAGAGTTTGTATGCAATCTATGTGTTTCTTCGAATCACCTGTCTTGGTTCTATTGTTAACGCATTTTTTACGTCACCTGTTTTTCCGAATTCCTGTTGTGTATGCGTTTTGAGACAATCAAAGTTTTGTTTCCTTTGTTCAGAGAAGTTCAGAGAATTATCCACATTTCCTGTCAGTCACATTAACATCTAAATCAATTGGACATATCTAAGTTTACGAGACATTCTATCTATACAAAGAAATCTCTTGTCTAATCTTTCCAAGAATAATTATCCAAAATTGTATTGTAAATTCTTAAGCAACTTTATCTCATTCGCGACAATTGCTTAGGGTCGTCAGTCTCAATCAACGATAGTTGATACTTATCAACCACGTGGTCACCAATCGACCACGGGGTATCACATAATTGACGGACATTGTCAATAATGTGACACCTCTGCTGTTTGAAATATCCAAAATCAGTCTTTGCCAGGTAGTAGTAGCGCCGCACAAACTGGATTTTCATCCCCATCTCAATCGTCCGGAAATCCAAACCCCTCACGATTCGATGCAATTCGCCGTTGGGAAGAATCCTCTTAATACTAAAAAGATTTTTACGTAAACATTTAGTTCATCCTCCCATTTATGTTCTTTTTTTTATTATATCTCATCTATCTCATGGACATTCTAATTGGGAGAGTAGTAGCCCTGTTGATAAGCTCACTGGCTGTCGCAATTCCTGATGTCCGACAATTTTTCTCGCTCCTGCAAAAATATTAATATCAATGATTGCTGTTGGGAACTGTTAGGGCACAGTCATCGTTTATTTTCCCAGTATTTTTTTAAGTTTTATTAGGGTCTATAGAAAGTATGAATTGACATTTATGGCCCTAATAATTTGCTAGTTGGGTGCGTTTTGGGAGAAATGCAGCCGATTCCATAGTGTTTTGTTTGAACACGGTGGTACCTTCTTATACGTTAACGACCTTCCGCAGATCGGACATGCTTGATTTGTCTTAGCATAGCAGTGCTGTGCGTAAGAGTAACATTTCGTGGCTCACCTTAAAGATATTGATAGATAGTGAATGGTAGGCGGGATGTTCCCGGATTGGCCGAGATTAGAAAAGTGAATGTACGAAGTAGAAATATATGGTGTGAGATGTTGGCGGTGTGGACCTCAGTCTAATATTCTCTTTTGCAAATTTAATAATACTATTAATTAATTACATTAGGTGTTTGGAAAAACCATATCTTGCATGCTCGTTAATATATCCAACCCTTATAATACTTCCAAATATTTATCATTTTTTCTATGTCAGATTTTATTTTATACGTTTGGTTACTATTACGCAATGATAAATCCATCAAAATTTAAAAAGGAGTACGCATACATCATGACATAATAAAAACAAAGGTTTATAACGAAGAAAAACAGCGGAATAAACACAAATGAACAATTTGTTAGCCATAAAGCGGCAGCCCTCATTTCGCCAAAAAGCGAATATCACGAGTATTTCAACCCCGTCGCGCCGGAAACAAAGCTCAACGAACCTCGTGCCTATTGAGTTCTGCCTTCAAACTTTATGAAAACGCTGTTGGGCGTTTTGAGCTGCGGCTCAACCGACAAAAAAATGCGTACATGGGGTAAACGCGTTATGAGTGATTGTCGGGTAATTTTTCCCATAAAATTATACGCTTTTGTTTTCGTTACTGTGGGTGATACGATGTGGGTTTATTTAAATATGTTTAGTTCCTCTTTATACTTGTTTTACGCCAGTTTATGATCGTATAATCTATTTCTTTCCTGTATTTGAAAAATGATCTAAAACAACATTTATATGTATCCTTTTATTGTTTCAGGTAAGTGGCATCAAACATTCAATAGTGGGATTTATTTGTCATATTATATTAATGTGACTAATTTCAAATAAGAGTAAGTTTTATTTGATCTATATATTACGTATTTTATTTTATTTGCCCGTTGTTAATGTAGTCCATTAGATACTGGAGACATAATCAAAACCTTACTGGAAATGTCCATAGTTTCCGTCTGCAGTCAGTGGGAACACTTATGAATACCTCAAGTAGGTTTGTGGGGATGCCACATCGGCAGAAGTATTTATTCACTTTGTAGTGTCTCGTAATTAGTTCTATGTACAGCTTATTACGTAGATGGCTCGTCAACAACAGGTCAACAACAAACCTTTGACATCAAGCTATTTTCTGGTGTTCGTGCACTACCTTAACAAACAATAATTTAACCTGAAATCTCTCATTTCTGGCACTCATTGACAGATTCATTCCAAAAGACCGAACAAACGATTACGAATTCCTGACTAACAAAGAAAATCTGAAGCAGAATATTTCGGCAGTATATTTAATTTTACAACTAATAACATGTAAACTTCAACTTTGATAAAATTATCAATTCCAATTTGAATTTATAAAGGTATATAAGCATGAAATTGCTGACATATATATAATTCCTGCAATGCCGCAACATTTGCGTTGAGCGTTCGCTAATGAAATTTGGAGGATTTTAAATTGAAACCTTCGTTAAAGTTTCAGCGCGTTTCGCTGGTTGGCTTTTTTAGCGTATCTTCATTTCGAAACGCTTTTACCTCGCCGCATGTTCTGGCGGTTGCCGTCTGTTTTATATCTCATGTACTCGTGTGTCGAGTCGAGTGCCAACCCGTCGTTGCCGCCGCCGCCGCCACAGTCGTCGTTTGGACTTTGGACTTTCGCCTTTTGCGCCCGGTTTCGACTTTTGCCCTCGCCGCCTTTTTGTTTTTCGACTTTTGACATTTCTCCTGCTTGGTCATGATTTAGTACGCAAACTTTCCGCTTTTACATGTTCCATCTACGTTCCATTCTGCTCAAACTCCCAAGCAGCAAAGCGACGAAAAGACGCCCAGCCTCTCGTGCATATATCTTGAACATCTCGAAGGCGACTAACGTGGAAAACTCATAGGCGAACAACCCTGGAAGCCTAAGAGCTGCCTTTTTTTCACATTTTGTTATTTTGTACTTTACTCTAGAACAATGTTAAACAAATACGACATTTTATATCAGTTTGATGAAATACATAAATCACATTTTTTTGCCATTGTGGACCAGATACAGTAAAACGTGCAATATACGGAAAGTCACAGTCAGGAAGGGAGGAGGGGGGTAAAACGCATGAAAATGTATTTTTATCAGTACGCGTTGCGATAAAATCGACAAAAAATAAAATAACAATAATATAATTTTGAGTGCCTGTGAAATGATTCTCACAAGTACCACGAAAATTATGCTTATAATTATAAATTGTCCAGCATTTAGTGTATGGCTGGAAAACAGGTGGACAAATTCATGTTGCTGCTAAAACTGTTGAATATATAGACATATATTTTTAATAATTTTATAAATGCTATTAATATCGATTAAACTCGAAATGGTTTATGTGCTCGTAAGTGATTGAGCGTGGATGCTAATAATTTATTAAATGTACAAAATAATTTATCACATATATGAATATATAGTGTGGCGATCCGTTTTGGTAAACTAAACACGCTTGCTCAGCCGGTACACAAGGTGTTGCGAACAGCCTACTGACATCAATAACCTTTGACGAAGACCGACCAAAGGTCTTTTATTTTAGCAGGACCCGAAAGTAGACACGTCGAAGTATGGCTTATGACTAACGTTATTTACAAAAAATATTATAACACCTCGACTGAGGTTTACTCCCCCATCTTCCCACACCATACATCCCAACTTTATACATCCATTTTTCAGGCCTACCTTCAGCCAATCCAGGTACATCCCGCCTGCCACTCGCTCTCTCTCAAGACCTACAAGGTGTGCCACGCACCGCTACCCTTAAGCAAAGTTTTACTCAAAGATTTGCGACGCACATTTTGCTACTCTTAAGTATAGTCGCCCGAACTGCGGGAGGTCGATAAAGATAATATGGTACCACCGGACGTGCCTAAACAATACACCATTGGATCGGCTACGCTTTCCAAAACCACCCAAATCGCAAAATGTGTACGTCGTAAAGTATCTTTCAATTGCAGTCTTGACCTTCATAAACGCTTGGAAAATATTTAACGACCGTGCACAAGGTTCCCAACACACGGCTAGAAAGGCAGGACAGAAAATAAAATACGATGCAAGGTGAAAATTACAAATTAATTCAAAGACTCATCTATAAGTTTTGGTGATCTCGGCGGCTTACCAAGCTCAAAAGAGAGAGAAACTGTTTGCTTACGATCATAACTGTCGGCTAAAGACTTTGTGTACTGAGATTCTTGCGCAATATTGAAAAATTCCTATGAGGTCAACCTCGCCATTTTAGGGCCTGATTTCCCTTTCTTCTATAGGTGCATTTTCCTTCTACTAATAAAAGTAACGTGCATTAGTGCATTTTTCATAAGAATGTCGCACTCAATGAGTATTTTACGCAACGTTGCCTGCGGCGATAGCTGACTCATTGTCAGCTTTGGGCATGTGACTCGCTTGAGTATACTTCTCAAGCGAGTCTCATGGTCAGGATATATGCGCACAATCAAGAATCGGGAGAGGTTCTCGCGAGCGATCATTATCTTGGTCGTATGATTTTGAAATTGAAAATATGCTATATGTATTCGACACAATACAATCGTGAATAGCGCTGAAAATTGTGAGGGTGCATTGATTATAACGAATTATGTCCTCAAGACTACGATTATGCTTAAAAAAGTTACCTCTCAATGGTGGCTTAGAGTAGGCATGTAGAAAAAATAAGACGTCATACGGAAAACATTAAAAGTTTGGTTATATTTGTGTAGGAAAAAAAGTTTACTTGTTCTAAGTTCTTGCAGTACACCTCCGATGAGGCGAAATTTTGGAAAGTCTCAGAGTAGGTTCTGATGTAGCCGTAGTGACACAACTACCTAAGATAGCTATGGACGACCCTGATTCTTAATTGTGATGTCAACCTCTAAAGTCGAGTCAAGTTTGGAGTCAATAAATCTAGACTAGATCGAATTCTTTACAAAATATTGAAATTGGGAAAAGTAATCAAATTCACAAAACATGAATTATAACTGAAGCACGATAAAGTAAGGCGAGAATCATGTCAAACTTGTGACAAAGAAATAACTTCTCATAAATCAAAACAAGTAAGTTAAACCTGGAGAATTTTAAAAATTCAAAATTATTAAACATCCACAGTTTCAAATAAATACAAATAAATTTAACTTGGACTAAGCTTTCAAATTTCAAATAAATACATGCTTACAAAGCCAGCAAAAGAAAGACAAACTTTTTACAAACTTTACAAAAAGAAAAAGAAACTTGAAGCTCTCCTACATAAAAGTCATAAATCTGCGCATTGGGAAATGTAAAATATTTGTTTTACTTTTGTATCGCTCCACTTACACCTCCGCTATTGCACGAATTCCTTCGTGCATTCACAGCTAAACGCGATTTTTATCAGCAACTTCAAACCCAATTTGAAAATACACGACACAAATTGCGCATGTACTCCGCTTACAGCTGCGAATACTGTTGCGCAGATTATATTCATGAGTCCTGCCGGATGTGCGAAATTATTTATATCAATTACAAGCTCCGGCTGGCGGTGGGGCGGCGTGTGGATGCGCCGCAGAGGCTCACGCGCTTGTAAGCCCGTAAATTTCTCTTAATATCTCTTTAACTGTCAAAAGTGGATGAGTGTCTGCATGCAGCGCGCCCGGTGGCGGCTGCGGGGGAGGTTTGGGATGAGGCGGTGTGGATGGTGGCGGCGCCGGCCGCGTGAAAGATAACCGAGTGCTCTCGCCGCATAACACCGTGCAAATAACACGCGAAACTAGTACCGACAATCAGTGGGACGCTGCAGTCGTAAAGTTAATTTGATTATATTGTAATTTGCACAAATTTAATCTTCCGCAGTTTTCGACGCTGCGAGGGGCTAACGTAGTCTCCATGTAGATTTCGAGAATCATTTTGTATCTTTTATAAGTACTCCACTTTAACTGCATACTCAAATGATTACACTTTTGATACATTCTGTAAAGCAATGCTGCTTCTTTTTCTCTTCCATATTATTTTAAATAAAATATTTGAGAAATATTGTTATTAGATTATCTATTCTTATCAAATATCTTATCCACTTTTTATCTACAGCAATGCAATGCAGTACTCATAACTTAACAAGAAATGATAACATTTTATACATTTAATAATAGTATTCAACTTTTCGTAATAGTTTAAGAATTTAGATGGGGATGTACAGAAATGCATGAATTCTTCCTCTTATCAATAGTATTAACCTCTATTATTATTAATAACATTGAAAAAAATAGAGCCAATGCTCGGTAAAATCAAACAAAAATATAGTTTAACTGATAAATTTGGCTATTTAAGGATACCGAGTTCTTGGTTGGTTATTCTTTATTATCGGTACACCAAATTTGCGCGATGCGGATTTGCTATTAACCAGGACACTTTCTCCTAAGCCTAGATAAAATGAGGGATTCGCTTGTTAGCTAACATGGCGGACCGGTTGAGATCGAGTATACATTCAAGATAACAAGAAATAGGCAAGGTTACAGAGATGCGAACATTACAAAAATACTCAACAATTAATAACAGGCATAATGCGTTTACAAGGATACCGATATAGTAAAGGGGGTTGCCCCTTCTTGTAGACCGATAGTTGTAGTTTCGTAGCTTAGTAACGTGGAGGAGAGACAGTTGGACACACTTAAATACTTCTCTACGACTAAACTCTGCCGCACTAATTATTATGTTGTTGATCGTGTGATCTGCACCAACTGCCATTATGTCAACCGCCAACTACCCTGCGACATACTCTCCTACTTCTTCTTCTACAACCTAATCTCCTACTTAGCGTGTTTACCTTCTGAACCAAGTCTTTCGCTACTGGGTGACACCCAGTCGTAGCCAACTCGCGCACAAGTTAAGATTCGAGAATGTTCCGGAACGGTGCTCAAGAATTTGCAACTTCAGCATCTTACTCGTCGCTTCGAGGCTCGGCATGATAGTGCCGTTATTGAGACGTTTAGACTCAACAAGGTAGAATATTTAATTTTATTCCATGGTCTCATGGATTATTATATTTAGAAAATAAATGTGTATGTAATTCTTTTTGTATATTAAGGAACAATATTATTGAAGCCTTGTCGTTGTTCACGACGGAAAAATATTAATTTGGTAACTTGATAAACGCATTCGCGACTCTCTGTACATTAGCATTTGAAAATATTTAAAATTAACTATATGAATATGCAATCTCTTAAAAGTGTTTAACTACGAGCTTTTCAAGTGACCTCACAATGTTTTGTTCATTTGTATACTCATATTTGCGGATTAATGTACGATGCTGAGAGGATGTTAATTCCAATTATTGTAAAAGATTCTTCGTATTGTTGTAATCACTTCGCCCAATATTCCCAGGACAACCTTGAATTTATATCTGTTACTTATTTCAGATGCAAGTTTGAGGTCTCTGTAGATTGTATTATAGTTGACGTGCATAATGGTTGCAACATAGTTATAGGAGGTGTGTAATGAAGATCTCAACCAAGTACATCTTGGGTATGTTAGGACACTTAATCTCGACGAATACGCTGGGTTTGTTATGAAGAAGTCTCCTTTCCGACAGGATGATGTGTCTCTTCCGCACCTTAACCATCTCTCCGGTTTTGTTATTAAACTCCAGGTTTAGTGCAGTGAACAACCTTGTCTAGTCCAGTGAACAACTTGGTTATGTGACTTATGCTAAGATTGTTTTTCTACTCCTGTTTTATAATATGCACATTATATTAACGATTTTGATTAAGTAATGATCTACTCAACCTACTGCTAAACAGGACAATGCTGGTAGATGAATACATTTCAGTATTGTTTTTGATTATGAAATGTCAAACATATGTTAAAAAGTTTAATGGATTACTTGTTTGATTAAACGAACAGTGCGGTTATGTTCCTAAAATCCTAAAATAATGAAGTTTTATTATTGTAGGAATATAACCGCATAGTTCGTTTAGCATTGCTTTGCCCCGAATCCATGC
>WSZQ02083096.1:0-10845 GCA_019419845.2 Weissflogia rhopalogaster
TCCCAGTTTCGTTAGTAAAAAATAATAGTTGCAATGAATATGGACCCTCTACCAAGCGCCATCACCCAATACCAAAAAATTGTATACGTACATTTAAGCAATTATTAACTTTCAAATGCCTTTTTAAGGATAGCGCGTATTCGTTGAATGGTCTTGGTCCAATATAATTAATTCCTAGTCATGTATTGGTCCGTGGCCTCCCCTTGTAAGAAATAAACTTTACAACTTGATTGACATATTCTGATCAAGAGGGGGACTCCCCCACCACCCAACTCTTAATAGGGTAAAGAGAGTCTATATAATTATTTCTAAAGGGACCCCCACAAATGAAAAATTAGAACCCCTGTTCTAGATTCTTCTTGGCTAATAACGAATTTCCCACTTTGAAAATATAACAAACTCATTCTAAATGCTTACCCTACATTAAATCTTACCAACAAATCCAACAAAAATACAAAACACTACAATGCCACAAAAGGAAATTCATACAAAAGGGAAAAACTTCCTCTCCACCTCCTCTGCCAAATATTTACGACCGTCGGCATTATATTCACAAACTCTATTAAAATTTTAGAGCCTCCAACCAAAAATCAACAAAATGGTTTCAAAATTTAATTATAGCGTTCCACATAAAAAAGTGGGTATATTTTACGTATACTGTCAAGTATACCAATGGTATTGTGCAAATGAAAATATAGAAGAAAACAGGGGCATGTTGAAAAAAAAAAACGAACGCACTTGTTTGAATAATGCTCACCATGGGGTAGTACCGATTGTGCACCGAGCTTAACGCCACTCTATTGGAATGTTGGATGTTGAAACTCGGAGTATATTTGCGCAAAACGCGTGCATGCTGCTAACAAAAGTAAAGAGCAACGTGGAAACCACGCTAGCCAATAGATGTAGATGCTTCGCAAACATTTTTGAATTTTAAGAATCGCTAAAATGCCTAATAACCCTCTGGAAAATACGAAAACTAAAAAATACTTTCAACGAGGGATTGGATGAGTAAACTTATGGTTTTAGTAGTTAATTTTAACTATAATAATATAATTTTACTTTGATTCTTGTATTCTTTTAGGCATCCTACTTTCCTATATTAAGTTATTCTCAAGAAGAGTACATTCTGGCAATATCTATACTGTACATATAAAAATGTTGAAAAAAACATAAAACAAATTATAACAATGTTGCCCTTTTTTATCTGCAACTTCCGATCTTTTCCGTGGTCTTTCCATTGGTCGATCTCTTCAAGTTGACTACTTCCGAAACGTTAAATGCTAAACAATGTAAATTATAAAAAAAAAATCAAAAAACTTTTTTTGTAGAACGCTTGGAAGTTTCGTCCTCCCGCTTCAGTATAATTATTTTTTTACCTTATACTATACATCTTCCAAATTTCGTTCTAATCCTTATGTCCTCTCGAATGATGAATATCAAAGAATCAATAGAAATTGCTCCAAAATCAAAGTTACTCTCAAGAAGGCTACCTTTATCTGCCTTTATCTATACATTTTAAGAGTGAAAATACGAGAATAAAAATGTTGAAAAAAAGAGAACAAACTATGACAATGTAGTCTATTCAGATAAAAATATCACGGAAACATAATAAGGGAAGCTTTTAACTGAGTATTAAAAGTTTGCACGAATGGGCAATTAAAAACGAGCGTTACTATTGTTGCGCCACGCTTTTGGAAAAGGTTTTAACGAGAGTCGCCCCGACGGGAATCATAATCCCGACGACCATTAGTAACACCCACGAAGCTCCTCCTCCAACCTGCACCCCTGCATTAAACACTAAAAACGAATTAGTCTACGCCCGACCCGCGCCGGGGCGACGCCGCTAGTGTTCGAGACTAGTGCATACAAAACGAAAGGAAACACGACGGAAAAGTGCACAAAAACGCTAGTCTAATATTGTTTGGTGGAGGCAGGCGACCACACACGGCAGACAGCAGGATACACACAAGCAAATCCACGACAATCGAATTATCCTCACGCTCGCTCATTTATCCTTCGTGCGGAGAAGAAAACACTTGCTGAGCGTCTACGAAGTTGGTGTTTACAACCGAACGGCGCGGCGATGAGATTGCGCGTGCTAGCGACTAAATGCGGCACATTTTCCCCAACAAGGTGGCATGCGATGCGCGAACGTAACGAACTGTTAAATTTATTTAAGCGTCGCGAGGAAAATCACACGGCAGTTTGCACTTAAGTTTAACTTAAACTTCGCCTGACGTCCTCGGTGTCGAACGACAGATTTTCCTTTTTACTAAGCGATGAAAATACACATTAAATTGTAGACTTTAGTTGAATAATCACATTTTATGGATACGTGTAGTCTATAATTTGATTTTCAGTTAATTTAATTGAAAATGCGTTGATAAACACGTCAATCTCTCTTGAAGTGTAAATTGACAAGCTAATAATTATCAGATGGGGTTGCATTGCAGTTTTAATACTCTGAAACTATTGATTACTAGATGGAGCGGTTCAAGACATCAAGGATGACATCTGTCATTTAAATTTGAAGGTAAAATTCATCCATACTGTCATCTTTGGCTTTGATCAACACATTTTCATTTATCTCAAGTCACGAAAATTTAAATTAATTTGTAAATGTATGTTAAATTATCACATTTAATTTGAAATTTAAAAGTGAAAACTTCTTCATATATCTCCTGATTTCGAATCATTTATTAAGCTATTAGTTACTAGATGGCGTTTTTTGAAACTTTTATGATTCCTAAACTTTTTATTGTCAGATTTAATAACTCTGAAACTATTGATTACTAGAGGACGCTATTGCGTTGCCTGTTTTAATTTGATTATGTCTGAGAGTGAGTAAATTTAATATGGTAATTGAAAGGCTGCCTACCTTGTAAAGTTCCACGATAAACAACGGCTGGATCGAAAACTAGAGGGCCGTCGGTGGACTCAAAGACCACGTCGTCAGCGAAGACGGAATCGTCCGGTGTCAGCTTCAGCTTGAATGTTCTGGAAATTCAAACAGAAAGTTTTATTAACTTATTATATCAACAGCTGAATGAAACCGAGATAAACAAACAAACAAGTATCATGTTTATTATTATCGCATTCCTCTGTAGACTTTGATCGCAAATATTTCCTAACCAGTTTGGCAGAACTAAATTCCTGAAAATACGTTTAAATACATTAAGAGATCGGTAGCAGTTACGACAGGCATGAACACGCGATTTTTGCAATGTTGGTAAATTTTTGCTAAAATCCAAGTACCTGACTCAATTTTCAGTTTTGCCAACCCTTCTTAAGAGGGCAGGGAACTTTTCATGCAAGTAAAATTCTATCTAACTCTAAAATTCTAGTAAAAATACGCCACTGCAACTAAAAACATATAAAAGCTAAAAAAACATATGAAATATGAAGGTAGTGTTACGAAAATACCTAAGTTTTTGCATTCTCCCGTCGCAAAACCAAATTTTAATTATTCATATATTCAGTTGGTTATATTTAAATTTGCAAAAAAGTTAGAAAGTTAAATGGCGCATGAAAAAAGGTAGTCGATTAAAATGCTCGAAGTAAGCCCGTGATTTTGCTCTACTTTGAGGGAAAAACCAAAGTTGTTGTTATCACCAGCTTTGAATAATAATATCGCGTTTATTATTCATACATGCATAAGCTTGACGCTGTCGTCTTCGACGCCATCTCCAGCGTTCTGCTCTGAATCGCTGCGCCACAAAAGCCCAGACAACTCCTAGCACATTTCTGCCAACATTTAAACTTAGTATCTTGGTCCTCGAACTTAAGACTTAAGACTGCGAACAAAACGCAGCTGGCACACTGGATATCCGTCGAGAGATGCTTTTAATATACTAATTTATGACAATTAAATGTATTCCCATTATAGCCCATACACCCATATACCCAGTATAGCAGCAATGCATTAAATTCACGAAGCGCCCGTTGAGGGCCATATATGACAAGGGCTAAATCAAGCGGAGCAAGTCAAATGTGTGCGAATTTCCCCGAAATTTGCCCGTTGCACATGCGGCCAAAATGGCTATTTAATACAGCGCTCAACGCTCTCCCCCAAAAGGAAGACGTCTGGGACGAACTTTCGCAACTACGATAACCGCAGCATTTGCGAAGAAGGATCGTCTCGTACGTTTGGCGTGTCTTGAAAGTGCACTTCGCAGATATTCCAGCTGTTGGAATGCTGTTCACAATCGTAAATGCATAATACAGGAAGTTGGAAGTGATATGAAGCAGTCCTTTCATGGGGCTGGAGGGCGGGCGGATTAATTATTCAGTTTCTGTACGTGTTAGCCCCTCCTGGCAGCGCTGACCATTTTTTGCGCTCATTTTCGCGGACGCTCGGGCGCGATAAAGAGATAACAAAAGACACATCGCAAGTTTTTCGATGTTTTATGAGGATAGAAAAATGTAATCCATTAGATTCAAGTTGAAAAGGAGGAATTTTTACGCTCCTACGCGCCGGCTCAGTTACAGGGGATGAAACAAGAAAAAATATTTGAATTTGAAATACTTGGAGAGCAAATGATAGCCATTATCCTTGGGCATTATGTTCCAGGAAGATAGACGTTACTGCGTAGAAGGCACTCATTTTTCTTTTAGTTCTTTTATTGTAATATTATAAACATTATTCGTGGAATATGAGGAGGGAGATTGGTCTAAAGTTGAAACTTGAAACTTGGACTAGAATGTTCTTTTGCTAAAAAAACTAGATAATTTTACAAATTATTGTATTTCACATACAAACATTGCATTCAATATTTTTTAAGATAATTGATGTTGTATGATGTAGTAGTTAAAACAAACTATTGTTGACGTAAAGGTCCCGAGTTTAATTCCCGGTATCGTTATATATGAGATCTCGCACCCCATACGTTCCCAAGTTCCGAATAAGGAAGAGGGTTGGGCGATGGGCTTACAACTCATTCCCGTAAAAACACATATTTATTTATAAATCAATAATTGTTCATTTTCCTAAAAATATTCATGTTCCCACTAACAAAACAAAAATATCTATAATTCAGTGATCAACAAACAAAACTTTCGGTGTAATCATGGAATTCAATGATAGTTTTAAAATGATTGATACATGCTGATTATAAATATGTAAACAGAAGGTCTCTATCACATACCATTTTTAAAGTATAGCGTTAAACATTTAGGTGTAACGTGCAATCTTGATAAAAAATTGCATATATTCAAAACTTGTAATCAGCAAAAAAAGGGTATTAGAAAAGGTAAACATCATGTTAGATGTCTATGAATTGTTTATCAGACTAAATGAACCCTAGCACTTAATGTGTAACGTTTGACTGAGAATTCAATGTCATTTTCGTTGATATTGTCCTTTGCCATTGCTGGGATTTCAAGTGAAACTGCTTATAAACTTGAGAAAACAAACTCATCTACGAATAGGCGAAATTTTGATCTCTTAGTCCCACAACCATTGGTTTTGGGACCATACCTCTGTGCTCGGACCTTCTTTGATGGTTCTGTAACTGGCGAAGCAAAGAATTTTGATCAATGAGCACAGAGCACTTCAGATTTACCACATGGCTTTACATCGAGTGCCGGGACGAACTTTAATTATAATCAGCAATTTGATACAACATCAACTGGAAATTCCTATGCGTCCGCGTTCAATACCGGTGAATATTGAACCATAAACCTAAAAGATGGTGGTACCGTAAATTCTGGCCTAAATCAGTCTAATTGAAGCCAAGCACTTCTAATGTAATATTTGAATTCTTAAAATCCGAATTAAAAGATATCAATAAAAGAAAAAAAGGAGAAAATTATGCACAAACTAGTTATTTTCATTTCAATTTCCTTTTTTCATCAAATTTTACCTAATATCATCTCTGTATTTCAATATAATTAAATTTAATTCGTCATTTAAATAATCTACAAGAACAAATCAAATCATCTATTAACCGTTATAAAATTAACGTTCATTTGATTCACACAACGACGAGAATCTTCCTGTTTCACAATTATTACCAAATGATTCTGCGAACGCTGCAAACAATTGAGACAATGTGCAATTAGGAAGTAAATCCATTCGCCTCATTCATCATCTTAGTGTCACCTAGAATGTAAGGTGTGAGGTAATGCGAAAGCCTTTGTCACACACGTCATGTCTATTCGCACAATGGCGATTACAATTTTAACGGTTCACCCATTTATTTCAACGTTTTGCTGCATGCAATTAATCGTATTATTAGATATCAACTTTCGTATTAAATATATTAAATAAGTGCCTGCACTAGCACAGAGCGTCGTATTACTAGCCTGGATTTACGACGACAGAATGGCGATTTGCGTGACAAATTTGCATTGCCATTTGGCACAATTCATGTTGGTCATGAAGCTGAGAGTGTACGCTAATATGCTAATTGAGGCAAACATGCCAGGCAAATTCACCCAGTTCTTCGCTTGCTACCTGTTCTAAAGCGATTTAAAGGAGTCGTTATAGGGTCATAATTTTAATTTTTCAGAATAAAAATGGAAATTTATTCAAATATGTGTAGAAAGGCTGATTATTTTATCTTGGTCTCCAAAATTTAGAGAATTTAAGGTCTGGAGGCCTCTAAAAATTAGAAAGGTGTGGGTTAATTTTTATTTAAATAGAAAATATTTGTAAATACGGAACAAATAGTGCGATAAAAGAAAGTGTGAACTTATAGAGATAATTCCAAGAGTCAATAAAAACTGTCAACTTTGTAAACTGTTTCAAAGAATATAAAAAGCTATAACGGTTTCGAAAAATCAGTCATTTGTACACACCCTCAAAATGAAGTTCTTGATGGTAAGTGCATTTCTAGTTAGTATGGTTAGAATTAAAGGAAATGTTGCATCATTTTAGTTGATATTGGCCCTTGCCATTGCTGGTATTTTAAGTGAGACTACTGATAAACCTGAGAAAACTAACTCAACTACGAACAGGCGAAATTTTGATCTTTTATTCCCCCAACCACTGGTTTTGGGACCATTCCAAGCTCTACCAGCAATAAACCACTTTGCTCTCAGCTTCTTTGATGGTTCTGTAAACGATGAAGCAAAGCATTTTGGTCAATGGGGTCCAAGCAATTCAGGTTTACAAGATGGCTTTACACCGAGTGCCGGGACGAACTTTAATTATAATCAGCAATTAGATACAACAGCAACGACTGGAAATTCCTACGCGTCCGCGTTTAATACTGGTGAATATTCAACAATAAACCTGCAAGATGTTGGTATCGTAAATTCTGGCATAAATTCTGCAACAAATGTTGACATTACTGGACTTAATACTAATAATGAATGGAGCGCACTAAATTCTGGACTGACTAACACAAATTTTAATAATATTGTGAACCAAGAGACTGGGAAGTTTTCGAGTAATAATATCCAAGCTGTTAGTTCAGGAAACAGTGCAATAAATATTAATAATATTAATACTCACGATGCACATGACGACTGTAATGATTATCATGGATATCATACATTGCAAGGAGTCTATCAGACTATTCAGGACAATCAGAATAGTTATGACGGTTATCAGGATAGTTATCAGGCACCTTTGGTTCCTGCTCTGCCTCTACCTCAGCCAACACCAGCTCCACAAATTATCACTAAAGAAGTCCGAGTACCAGTACCAGTTCCCCAACCGTATCCAGTCACCGTTGAGAAGAAGGTACCAGTACCTGTACCTCAACCCTACCCTGTGCAGGTTGTTAAAAACGTTCCATACCGTGTTGAGGTAAAAGTACCCGTGCCCGTGCCTCGTCCATATCCAGTACGCGTCACGCAAAAGGTACCAGTCTACGTAAAGATACCACAGCCTGTTAAAGTGGAAGTACCGGTGCCAAGGCCGTACCCGGTAGAAAAACGGGTTCCTGTTCCAGTACAAGTTAAAGTACCAGTCTTTATTCGGGTACCCGTACCAGTCCACGCTGAGAATGAAGGTGATCATGTGGATCATATTGAGATTCACCATTTGGGTGGTAGGATTCATGGACATTTTGTGGGCAGCACTTCACATTTTCATGGTGGTATTAGTGATTTCCATGGTGGGATTATCAGGGATGCTAGTGAGGTACACAATCATGGTGGAATTTATCAAGGAAGCTTCCATGAATCTTATCAGGGAGAAGGTATTCCTGCAGCTGTATATGGTCCTCCTGGTTACCAACCTGGTACACCGATTTCCAAAAGAAGTAGTCATAAAGAATAATGCGAAAGTGTATATTATAAGATTATTTATTTAAAATTTGTAAATTTTATAGATTTTAGGGTGTAGTAAGTTGAAATTTGTATATATATTTTAAGAATATTAGACAAATAAATATATTTGATGTAGTATTCTATAATTATTGAAAAGAGTTGTTTTCTTCAAAATGAAAAGTGTTCGAAAACGGTAAATCCGGTTCGAAGGACCATGAAAAGTTCGAAGTTTTCGAAAATGTTTCATTCGAAAGAGTTTAGGCCAAAATGGAAAGTTCACTTCGAAGTAAAATCGTCTGTTTTGTTTACGAAACCATGTATTCCATGACAAATTTATGTTTTAAATAAATTTTCAGAATATATTTCAAACAATATAAACAAAACGCCACAGCAATAGAAATACCAACACTGTAATAACATACAAAAATCATAACCAACTTTAAAGAATAAGTATTAAACGTTAAGCGAATAGTTTTGTACACTTTGAGCCCAAGCAAGTAACGACTTTCATAGTTTTCCGAACTTATGAAGCTTATGACAAACTTGGTGCACAAGGCAAAACTGGTGTGCCAACAAGACGAATGAATACATTATATTCGAGTTTGTAAAGTGGAAAAGTGGAAAAGCCGATGTTCGCCACATTGCTGAACCTAGGCGCTTACTAGCAAAAAAAGAAGCCGAACGAACCAACGATGAGATTGTTATAAAAGTCGAGAAATTCGTTCCGACAAATGTTTCTTCTTTACTTTTCCATGGCCCGCTCAATCTACGACTTTTACTTTGTTCGATTCCGATTGTGTCAAGCCAAGCGCCGCTGCACGGATTTTGCGGCCTCTGGGAATGCAAACTTTGCGAATAAATTCGAATCAATCAATATCTCTATTCTGTACACCGAAATAAAAAACGAGGCACATTGCATACAAATGGTATTTATTCAAAATTATTAATTATAATAAAATTGACTGCGATTAAATGATATTTTGATTTTGACGAGTTTTTCAGCTTATTATTGTGTTTTTGACATATTTGATGTGAAATTAAAAGTCTAATTAAAATCGGAAAGTAATTTCGACTTAATTTATAATATTAATGAGTATAATAAATTTCACCGATGTGAAATTTAATCTGTTCGGAAAATAGAGCTAATGAAAAATTGTACAGATAGAATTGGTTTAATTTATGATCGAATTTGAACAAAATTATTTGTAGAGCACTAAATCGAATTAAATAAATATGGCGTAACTATTGTTTGTGTCTCAGTTTCTGACTGCTTTTATTACGTGTCCTTTTTGGTTCATTCATAAGGTCGTCAAGTTACACGCAAAAAGAGATTGTGAAAGGCTCTACAAAGTTCACAGCCATGTGTTTCTGCTAGTTTGCTATTACACGCATCTTTCACAAATTGTATTCCGGACTGCGTATTCTTTTACTCTCACGTTCCCGAGCTATATTTACTTTCACTTTTCACCGAAATCGTATTAAACGTAATGCCTGTGTATTCTAATTGTATTAACCAGATTTTCATAATAGTATTACAATTTTCTTGTGGCGTTGCCGGCGTCTAGCTAACCGGAACAAGTGGCCCTATGAGAGAGGTGGCTACTATTAGAATATAAAAGTGATGCACCCCCTAAACAATAGACACGCTGCACCCGTATCGCGAGTTCTGCATTTCGTCAGTGCAACGGGCTGGTTACCCTCTATGTGTGCCCTACTTCGAGTTTGCGCTTTTCTCTCACGACATTCACGCAGAAAAGAACCATCGCAATCCAGTTTTCTTGGGAATGGAGTATTGCTTTCATTCGTTCTTTGACCCATGCTGGGCAGATTTCAAGGGTGTGGTCCGGAGTGTCCGCTACGCCTAGTGAGCAATGGTTGCACATACTACTGTCCTTCTTGCTAAATCTCTGGAGGTACGACACGAAGTGGCCATGGCCAGTAAGGAACTGGGTAAGGTAGTGCCGTTAGGGATTATATCAACCGCTTAAGCCATCCTGAAGTGGTGCTGTTACTCTATCTGGCGGACCATTCCTCCGTTATCCCGAGGGGCGCATTAGTTTCATCGCCAATTCGTCGTCGGTAGCTTCTTTGTCGTTCTAGCGCTACCAAGTCCGGAGGAGGGGTTGACGATAGAATTTCCCCCCCAGCCTCTGTCGACACAGTACAGTGTGCCCTACATATTCTCAGAGTACATCCTCTCATGGAATGGCGAATTCTCTTCATATTAGTTTTGCTTCACGCCCCATCCGCCCACACCGGCGCAGCATAGAGCATAGAGCTTTGAGAGCGCGACTGCAGACAGTACAAGTTTGATCATTAGTTTTTACCTTATAAAAAATTATTAAATAATTATTACGATAATACCAACACTGACTTCATATAGAAAGATGTATATTATATATCATGTTAACATTATAATAATTAGTTCCCCTTTATATATCGGTTATACTAAAGCCGCATAATAGTTATTTTGTATGCTTCGAAGGATCATGAAAAGAGTTCTGACCTTCGAAATATAGAGTTGCATTTTAAATAGGTCAGCTAAAATATGTCACCAGAGACCGGTTTTTGAAACTTTCGATACCTACAAATATCGATACTTTTCAAACGTGAAGAAATAAACCATTT
>WSZQ02083128.1:15530-30376 GCA_019419845.2 Weissflogia rhopalogaster
TTATTTAATCCACTTATACTTACTTTATTTCACTTATACTTAATTCTTTATTTATCTTTACTAAACTTTTCTTAGCTCTCGTTTTCAGTAAGTTAATTTCGTTTAATTTTATTTTACTTTAACTTAACATCTTTTGACCTAGAACACCTAATGTAATTGCCAAAACCAAAAAACATCCATAAGAACCTTAAAATAGATCCCATCATAGAAATTTCCGGACTGCTATGCAAATAGAAAAAACATGCTCATAGTAATAATTTTCCGAACCGCAAGACACACTTACTTACCAAGCATACATCTGGAAAAGAATCGAGGGCAACGATGGTGGCAGTCAACCCTCTAAACGACGCCCCAGCTTCGATCGCCCGCTGAACGCGAATTTACAAGCCAAGGCAAACTGTTGAGACGCTTTTCGGTGGAGTTCAATCGACTTATTTGCTTAATGTATTGGAAAATTCAGCATTATTGCGTGTTCTCGGCGAGTGCTAACCCTTCAAACTGCTTCAAAACCTTGTTAAACTATGGGTATGAGTTTATTTGATAAAAATGTATAATAGATTTTCAACGTGCGTTGTCGACCCCTGAACACTCTAAACATGAATTGGTAAGTCATTGACAACTATATGATCGTGCAAATGTCCCAATTTTAGAAATATCACCAACTTCCAAGGAAACTGGCATTTTTAGAGCATACGTTGTCGACCCCTGAATTACTAAATTATGTATTGGCAGCTTAAATAGAATCCTATTGTTGTAAAAGTTTCATTTCATTAAAAGGACTTTTTTCTAAACCTCATTTGCCGACCCTTTAACTCCTGCAGAACAAGACGTATACTTGTGAAATCTTTAAAATTCAGCTTTATTGTGTGTTCTCCGAGAGTGCTAAGCCTTCAAACTGTTTCAAGACCCTTTTAAACTAAGAGTACAAGTTTATTAGATAAAAATGTAAAAAAGTGTACCAGTCTTTCGTCCGTAATTACTACAATAGTATATTGTACAAGGAGGGTGGAATAGTACCCGTTTCCTTACGAGTATAAGAAATGCCCGCCACACTCGCAGCTGTGTTACTAGGAACGCTTTTCCTCACTGACTTGTCTAGAACTACATTTTCTACCAATATTTATAAACATTTAGTAAAATAATATATTATTAAGATTTCATACATTAAAAAAACCAAGGACTATGGTCGGTAAACAATATGATAACTAATCCAGTAATTACACGAGTTATGCACCATACTCGCAGCTATGTGCTACTATGAACATATTTCCTAACTGACTTGCCTAGAATTACAATGTTCTACCATTTCATTGGGATCTAGTAAAATAATATATTATTAAATTGTTTACATTAACAAGACGTTGAAACAAATAGTTTCCAAAACTCGGGCCTCTAACAGTATCGTGCCCAAAATCGCCGTTTCCACACTTGTATCGTTATATGCTACTACGTTATAAGATTACAGGTGGTCTTGGCAAGTTACAAGAAACGTACTACGAATACAAGAGTATGAATATCAAGATTAGACTTAAATTTGAAGAATTTCAAGAATAAAAGAAGAAACATGAAAACATCGTCAGAAATGCCCAAAACTCGGCTCGTTATTCCCATTTCCACGTAAATTAGCCTGCACGTTATCCCCGCAGTCTTGCAAGCGGATGAGCATCGACTAATGCGCTTCTATTATTCACTCTGCCAACGCAACGGCTGCGGCCGCAACGTCGAAATGGCATAGCGGTCATTCGGGCGTTCTCAGTTCTCTCAGTTCCATCTATATGAATGAACACACTCCAACCAGCCACTACAGCCACTACACAACCCGCTACTACGTCTTCATTTACAGACACCGCTTCATGCATTTCGTAGTTGCCGTTGCACATCTGCGCCACCGAAAATGCATCCCCAGTGCTCTCGACTCCGACCTAGACCACTGGCTTACACGGCTCCCAATGATACATATCTTCATTTATGCAGTGCGTTCCTTCCTTCTAGCCGGAGGTAATGAACAAATGGATGAGTAAACACGTTCACGAGATTTGCACAGTGAAAATTGTCCTTTGTTGTTGTCTTCGAGATATGAAACCCTCCATATCTCGAGAGTTAGGAATCGGAGAACTAATTTTACGAGTTATGGACTGTCATGCTCCAAGAAACGTCTAACAATGGTATATCAAAAAATAATTATTCTAAATCGCATGATTGAAGGTAGGTTGCCAACCCTTGAACACCCACAACAATGGTAAGCAAATTATATGATAATTAATCAAATAATCTTGCCAGTTAAAAGTATTTTTCCAAGAAAATTGATTTTTCTAAACATGCGTTGTAGACCACTGAATTCACAAAACAACAAGGGGGGCGAAAATAAATGGCAACTCGTTGATCGTAGAAGTTTCTCAGTTTATGAAATATCGCCAACTTTCAATGAAATTGGCCTTTTCAGATCATACGTTGCCGACCCCTGAATATCTAAAATATGGATCGGTAACGTGAATACTACCGTATTTTCATAACAGTTTCCCATATTAAATATTGCGTTAGGTGTACTTTTTTTTTCCTTAAACCTGATTTGCCGACCCCTGAAATTCGAGACAGTTACCTGTGAAAACATTACGATCGTCAAAGTTACGATCTAGAGGTTGTAACTTATTAACTTAACAATGAAAAAATCCCATTTTCTCTAAACGCGATTTGCCGGCCCCTGAATATCTAAAAGGCAAGTCTGCAACTTTATGATCTGCAATGTTTTCCCGTTGAAAAGGAATTATTCAATATTCACAAACGAACTTTTTTTTGTGTATGTACTAGCAAATCTAAATACCTAAAAAGGGGGTCGGCAACTCTACCAAGTCGTGAATATGCAAGCGTGAAAATTTACTCACTTTATTAAATACCTTCAACATTCAACAAAATAGGATTTATTACTCTCTGAACATACTTTGTCGACCCTTGAATACGCCAAACACAGGTCGGCAACTCATGCAAAGTCTGTATTCGTTAAATTGAGTTAAAAAGTGAAGAGTCAAAAGGTACTTTTTACATGGACCCTTGAATTTCTAAAACAGTGGTCGGCAACATACAGGCCCTTTGACTTTGTTAACAAATAACCACAACGCGCAATAAAAACTTTGAATGCCTATCAAAATGGCAAAGGAAGCTTTTAATAAGTAATAAAAAAAGCATGACGAGTAGACACAGTCTATTCATCCAGATAATTTGCGAGTGATAAAATTATACGCGCTGGCGATAGCCCCGAAAATGTGCTTTATCACTTTATCCTGTCGCGTGCGTAAGGTAGGTAAATCTCAAAGGATGCAATATAAAACATTTTACGACGTGTTTGTCGGACGGCCACTTCACATTCTTTCAAAGCCCTTAGCCTTCGCGTACATCCCTTTTTCGCTTTGGACGATTGTAAGGACGACAAAAAACCTGAACTCTCGTAAAAAAGGACACACAGAGAAGGAAAGGTGAAAAGAGGGTTTCCGTGTCGACATTTGTAATGTGCAAAAAATAAGAAAAACGTACAAATAGAAACAGCAAGGAGGAAACGAACGCCAGGCATAACTAAAGTTGAAGTTGCACCTTCGAAAAATATAGCAGCGAATTGAAAAATGTCACAATACGTTGCCAGCAAGAGTGGGATTTGTCAGAATTTAACTCCTGCAAACTCGTATAAATTCGGCGACGGTTGGAAATACGAGTGTAGTCTGTTTTCCCGAAAATATTGTCGTTTCCGAAACTGATAAAACATATTCACGCAGTCATAAACGACAATGTTGGTGTTTGAAACTCGCAAAAACCTGATCGTGCAATGATAACAGCGAAGCTATCCATCACACATTTTTCATTGCCCAGAAGTCAACCCGGGAATGCCAAAGTCACTTTCGGGAAAACGGACCACACTCGGAAATGTTTTATCTTCAATGTAAATCTTCAATTTTCATGGCAAAATTTAACATTTTCATTTCCCAGTCGTTTTATTCCTTACTTAACTATTGAAATATTTCAGTTTCAAAATTGCAACTGGCCGACAGCGTTTAATAGCAGCGAATTAAACGATAATTGGCAGCAAACTTTTGCAGTTAGCTATGCGATTGTCAATCAGAGGATATCTTAGATCTCACAAGTAGGCAAGGAGGAAACGTAAAAGGAATGAACCGATTTCGCTCACTAGCGATCCGCAGGCGTAGAGGAAATCCACAAAGTTGGTCGCACTATGCAGCAGTAGTAGTAGCAGTAGAATCGGCAGCAGTAAGACCGGCACAAGAGCAGGGGAACGTGGAAAACTCGGTGAAAACCTGGGCAAAATGTGTAATTGGGTTTGTAGGGTTTTTCGTTTGGCGGTGGTGAAATGTGGAAAATCCGGCACGTTGCAAAGTTTTTAATTTAATTCGTTCCTGCAAAGTTTGTCAGCTAGTCACACATAGTTTTCTATAGTTTTTTCAAAGCTTCAACATTCTTTATTTTTGACATTTTAGAAAGTTTCTTTAAAAGAAGAGTGCAATTTCAAATTTTCTAACGAAACTAACTTACTTAATTTATCGAAATTAAATTTAAATAAAACTACGTTTTATCTTAAGTTAATCATACTTAACTTAACATAACTTAACATAACTTAACCTAACTTAACATAACTTAGCCTAACTTAATCTAACTTAACCTAAGTTAATCTAGCTTAACCTTACTTTTACAAATTCAACCTATTCTTAATCCTCAGTTAACTAAACCATATGTAACTTAAGAGTACCTAACCTGAATTTAACTTAACCTAACGTAACCTAACCGGCCAAAATTTAACAAAAACCAAACTCCAGAGAATCTATATTATGACAAACCATATAAAAAAGATTTGAATGTGATAACATAATGTAATGCGTGTTTTATTGAAGGATTTTGAGAAAATTAACATAACATAAATTCAACAAGAATAAATTTGAATTTTCGAACATAGGTTCGAGTAGTTAACCTTCAGATATTCATCTGGAAAAATCGATGACTGAATCCTGACAGTAGGCACTAAATTTCACAATTTTCAACACATACACACATACTCGCATGCACGAACGAAGCAGATGTGATCAATCACGAACTAGGTTACAAACGTTCTTCTACCCCATCGCCACATTGCGACGATATACCGATAGACCTTCGTCAAGAATGCATTACACTGCATCAATTTCGCTCCCCTCTAACTTCTTCTAACCCTTTCTAACTCTTTTCAATCTCTTTTTAAACAACCTTGTCTTTTACGACCAACGAACTGCAACGTCGTAAAACACGCTCTATATGGTTGACAGAATCCGAAGAAACCGAAAAATTCCAAGGATACTAAACCAAAAGGATTTAAAACAAAACCAAAACAAAAAAAAACGTGGGCTATGAAGGTCTAGCCTTGTAGTGTACGTGGTAAGTCGCGGTACAAATAAATTTATCGAAGATGGCCCGCGTGCGTTACAAATTTATATACATACCCCACTCAAAAAGACAAACATGCTGCACAAAATCGCTAGCAGAAACTAACCATAACAACCTCTTTAACCTCAACCAGGTTTTACTTGTGACACTGCTTTAACCAAAAAAAGTAGTTAAAGGTGGTTAAAACCAGGATAACCTGAATAAAGATTGGAAACTCATAGAATTGTGATAGTACAGCAGGAAAGAGGTTTAATGCATCTCTTGCATTTTGTATGTAGGCAAACTCTGTAAGCACTGCAGAAAACCACAAAAACTCCCCGAAAGCCCTGAAAACTACTAAAAAACAAGTAAGAACCGCATTTTTAAAGAGTCAGGAGAAATGTATGTTATCTACACTGAAAAAAATACATTTTTGCTATAAATAAACGAATTTCTTTGTACCGTACGTAATAACCTTTAATCTGCATACTGTTTTTCGGCGTTGGACTATCTCTAAATGTACGTAATTGAATTTTGTAACAACCTGTTTACAAACTTTGGCGTGAGCTGCATTTTCAGTGGTTTTGCACCCGAATTTGCATGTGTTCATATGCTCCATCCACTCTTACTTGTATACTATCCACCACACTCACCTCTTCCGGTTTACTTTGCATGCGTTCATTTTCGACGCTTTGCTCATTTTGCTACAGCGCCAGCGTCGGTGCCAGTGGTTTGCAAAAACCTGGGTGTGTAAATCTCAACGATATGCCATGTGGCTGTGATTAATATGCATGAACACGGATGAAATGTTATGGAACAGGACAGAACCTGAAATTATTTTGTATTATTGAAATTATTTGGATTTCAGAGGTGTATTTCGAATTATATTTAATTTCTGGCACTATATAATGAAAAAATAAGTGCACGTAAAACTTTTGGCAACATTTTAAATTTATATTTTATGTTAGAAACTAAGAATTAACCAGGAAACAAATATTCCACTTCTGATATTAGAAGACTTCCTCTTTTCCTCTCGCTCTCCCTCTAATTGTTTATTCTTAAGACCTAGATCTAAGGTGAATAAACATTTGGAAATCATGGGAAATGGTTTAAATTGCTTAAACTTGCAATAACAATAACCAATAACCATTCAAACACCTCATTTTCCCATTTTATGTCCACATTTTGTTGAGGATAGTTTAACCTCAAACTTTAGCCACGTCGCCGTTCAGTCAACGTTGAATCAACATTTAATGTAATGTTTATGTTGGCGATTGTATTACGATAGAAAGTTAGATGATTTACATTTATACATTTCGCAACAAACGTTCTAATAACACTTCTAGAAACTTGTTATTACTTTTGTTACAGGTGCCGATGGTGAAGATGGATATTTTCTCTAGAGTGTGATATAAAATTTAAACCCTTTAATATCTTTAATATAAAAAAAACTTAATTAAACTTAAAAAAAAATTTTGATTTTTACTAATTGGTTTTTTATTTAACAGACGGTAGTCGAATGTTAGAAAGAAGTCTTTTTGGAACAGCAACTAAACGAAACGTGAGTTGAGTGCAAATTTTCTGCAAATAGAACAGAAAACAATGGATGCAATCGCCATAGGAATACGAAATAATTGCGTTTTCACACTATCAGCTTAGCCAAACAGTGTGACACGTTCTTTCTGAGTTTAGTTTGTGTTTTTCTTGCAAGGTAGACACATTGAGACACATATTCTTTGTTGAAACGGAAGGTGAATGTTTAAATAAAGTTGTAAGGTGTCAAACAACGTAGGATAAAGGAAGAAAAATAGAGGAAGAAGGGGAGAAGGGATAAAATCAAGGAAAGGGAACTGAGAAGACTGAAAAACGAAGGATTTTAAGGATTTTAAGGAAATTTTTAAGAAATTGTAAAAAGGAAGGGGAGAGAAAAAATACTAAAAGGAAAAAATCGAAATTTTAAAAAGTCGCAAATCAGAAAAAAAACAATTTAATAAAGGAGGAACTAAGAAAGAAAAAACTACGAAGAACTAAGAAGGGAAAGTAAGAAAAAGAAGAAGAAAAAAACAATAAACTAGAAAAAAAAAACACACATAAAACATAAAAATAACACAAAAAACACAAAATATACATAATACAAAAACACCCAAAAAACATAAAAAAACGCAAAAAGCATAAAAAACCAAAGATAACAAAAAAAACACGATACAAAAAAAAAATAAAATAAAAAAATAAACTAAGAAAGTAAAAACAAACAAAAACTAAAGGTGCTTTCAAAAAGGAAATATTGTGATGACGTCTGCGTGATTAACGAAAGTGCAATTGATTGGAATACGACTAGATAAGGAAACGTGCAACATAACCAATAAAGAGGACAATTCCATAAACGCTGGAATAGCCTGAAATGGGCAGGAATCTCACAAAAGCCATTCAAAACATGATAACAGTTGAAAAACAAACCTCCCTACTGTAAATCATTTGAACAGAAAAAAAACTAGGAACACTTGGCATCGCATGCGAATGAACAGCAGGACGACGTTAAGGACGATTGTATCCTGCCGTCCCCTGCCCCATCCCATTGCAGTGTAGCTGAATGAAACTAATTCGCCTGGGTGCGGCGACGCAATAAACGATCCTGACAAAAGTCACATAGGATCGCAGGCAGCATCAGCAGCAGCAGCAACGGCGACAAGGAAATTCGCCAACTAGACGCTTCGGCTTGGCTTGGCAATGATGACGCTAAATCACAGCAAAACCTGGCCGGTCAGTACGCTGGCGGTCGTTCAATTACGCGTCGATCCGAACGGACGCACGTACAGTACGCAATTCGACGCTGATCTCGTCACCGACTTTGACATTCCACAGCAGTCGTCGTCGGCGTCGCTGGCACAGTCCAAGAATGAGGTTTGCACAAAATATGTCAAGTTTTATGAATACTTTCTTAGATTTCGTTCATTTTTTAAAAATTGGAACGTCGAAAGACTAATAAAGGAGAATATCTATAGTTTGATAGATGTATTTCTGCGATTTTGGGCAGTTTTGAAGTTTTTCAAGGTATTTAAAGGAATATAGACTATTTTTTAAAAGTTTAGTTACGAGAAAAATTACTATACCGCAAAGCATATTACAATAAAGAAGAAATAAGGTAATGGCATATCAATAAATGATGATATTATCATACTTAAGAGATTTATTCGCCTCACGGCATCAGTTGCGAGTTACCAGATGCATCTAACGATGCCGAGAGGCGAAATATAGATTACCTAGTTATTAAAACCGTATTCTTCTAAAATATAGACGTATAATTTCCAAAGATCATAAGTTTTATATACATTTGTACCAAATGAAAAGTTTGATAATTGAAACGTAGATGGTGCGAAAAACGAAACGAAATAAGACAAATGTATTATCCAACAATCATATGTTATTAGTTAAATAATGATTATTAAAAGAAATATAGGCAAGATTTAAGCGCCTTATTCATTTTGGGTTGCATACCCTTGTGTTAATCTTTTTGTCCTTTATAATAGGCTTGCATTTTATTAATTTTAACAATAAGCCATTTTTCGCGAAATACAAAGTTTTCAACAATATATTACAAGAAATCTCATTAATCATTTCAAGTAGTACAATTCAAAATTAAAAACAATTTGTTGACTTTCCCACTGTGCATGTGTTTTTATGACAGGATGGGTTTTTGTAATGTTTTATTACATTTTGTTTATTGCTCTTTGGTTTTTAAGAACAATTTTCATGATTAATGTACGTTTTTCGTGAAAAAACTGACTGATTTATAGCCAATTTCACTGGTAGCGTTGGCAACGCTGTAACGAAATGTTGCCAACTCCTCCCTATCTGTTATTGACAGCTTAAATATAATTATGTTAAATTGCAATTCAAAACAGCGTTAATTTCAGGAAATTTTAGTCAATTACACTTATAACTACTAAACGTTAGCGAACGTTAAATACCCGAGTTAAACTCAGACTCGGACCCTAATAACAGATTGTCATAATTACGATTAATTTTAACTAGTTTTGGGCGATTAATCTCAAAATTTCCCTCCGTGAAACATTTAACGATGTTTACATGTAATTGCTTCAAACACTCGACACTCAACGAAACTATCCAGGGTGTTTGCCCACCCAAAAGGGAATACAAAACAAGGGCAAACACCCCGGAAAATCAACATAACCTAGTTTTTGATCCCTTCTCTCTTTCGTCGACGATTTCGTGCTTTTAAATCGACAAAAAGTTGGTTATGTTATTCTACTGGTTATGTTATTCTATTCGTCTATTTCTATGATTGTAACGATTGTGTAAATGTTTAAACAGTTGCAAAACGGTGAAATTCAGACAGAGAGTGGTGGGATGATACACGAGCGAGTGGCGAACGGCACGAGGAATGGATACAAGCCGTCGGGGGCGGTGGCGGCGGCGGCGGCGGCGGCGGTGCCTGCGACAACGGTAATATCGGAGGCGGTGGTGGCGGATAAAAGCTCGGAGAAAAACGGTGTACGCACGCTGCCACTGTCGCAGCGGCACGTCGAGCTTTTTACCGTTCAGGAACAGGCGGCGGCAGCAGCCGCCAGCAGGGCACCGCCCCCGCACGTTCAGCGTCATCCTTACAAGACCACCGTGCGTACCGACACAGTTTCGACGATCCTCGAGCAGGATAACGACCACAATGACAACACGGATCTTAATGATATCAATGACGTTGATGATGTTCACTCTATTAACTCTTCATCTAATAAAGGTTAGTTATTCTACTGTTATGTACTTTACAGAATTAAAAACAGTAAAAACGTGGAACGATATAAAATTGCTTCATAAGTATTTAGAGATTTTTCAAATTTCAATTAAAAGAAATAATAGTATGTATGCAACCAATTATACGAAGTTACAACATGTTTTATGGATTCTCTATATTTTCGATAGTTCATTTAAGTAACGTTAAACCAGAAATATTGTATTTTAACATTAAGCAACTAAAATCAAGAATATTTAATTCAAAGACCTAAGATATTGAAGTTTATTATGCTCAACTAATGCCATCTGACGTCAAATGTTGAGAATTTCACAGAATCACAATAATTCACAAAACCACAGAATCACAAAAAATAACGTATGAAACCAATTAAAGGAAGTTACAACACGTCTTATGAGTTGCCTATCTCTTCGAGAGTTCTTTTAAGGAAAGATGAACCGAAATTGTTCAATTTTAATATTAAGCAACTAAAAATCTGCTAAAATTCAGAAAATTTAATTCAGGGACCAAAGATATTGAAGTTTATTGTTTTCAACTAATGCCAACTGCCGTCAAAAGCTGCGAATTTCACAGAATCACAAAAATGTTTGAAAAAGTATGCAACCAAGTATACAAAGTTACAACATATTGCATTTCACTTATAGAAACAGGATCAGAAACAAACTATGAAAGGTTTCATGTTCTCGCCCTGACAAAGATCGAAGAAAGCAACGAAACTGACAAAGTAAAGACACCTACCGTCCGCGTCGAGAACTGGGACATTTATAACGATGCCCCGGGAGGTAACAGCGCCTCTGGTGGCCGAAAGCTGTGTCCAGCATGCACTGCTGCCGCGGCTGCTGCCGCAAACGGCGGTGTTGCCATTTCCCCAATGGATACCTACAAAGGAAGACTCAGTTCACCCGGTGATTACGACAGACTTTTGGTGGATCTTCCCTTGGATGCTAGAAAGGTAGGCGATTTCTACGACCCCACTTCTGAAATTTAGCAATTTACCATTTCCAATCGACTAATACTCTATATAAACTACAAAGACTAATTGGGGACGGTATTATCAAGGATGGAAATGAAAGGATAATCAAATCGAGAAACTTTATTTTAGGCGACAACCCTGCGACGTCACTACTACCCCGAGGGAGGTTGGGGATGGGTTATCATCACCTGCACCGTCCTCGTTCACGTCCTCAACATCGGGCTACAATTGTCCTGCTCTCAACTAGCGCCATCTGGAGCTGAGAAGTTTAAAACTTCGGAGGTTCATATTGCAGGTTAGTGATTTTTAATCTTAGTTTTCACCGATTAAAGGGAGTAAAATTGAGTGTGCAACGAAAATGGAAAAGTAAAGGCTGCAACCAATTATACTAATTGTGAGTATAATCACGTTTTTGTCAAAACGTCATCTGACTTAAAATAGTTAGAAACTGTAGAAATTCATATTAAGATCAGAAAATAAACGTATGCAACCTATTATACGAAGTTACATCACGTTTCTTGGGTTGCCTATCTGCGTGAAAATTGCACCTGGAATAAGTACTTATTTTATTAAACAAGTTTTATTTCGTTTTTTGAGTTGCCGGTCTTTCAAACAGATTTTTAAGAAAAGTAGGATATTATAACTGGAATGTTTAATTATAACATTACATAACTTTAAATCTACAAGAAGAAATCCTGCAAAACTAATTCAAAGACAACTTCGTAACTAACGCTATCTGGCGACAAAAATGGAAAACTTCAGAAATACACATTTAAAATCCCAATAAAACCAAGGCATCCAATTATATGAAGCTACATCACGTATTTTTGGTTGCCTACAAAAATAAACTCATGCAAGGAAAATTAAACATGAAATCTTGAATTTTAACACAGTACCCCTAAAATTCAGGAAATCATGTGGCTTTTTAATCCCATGTACCACGATATTGAAAATATCTTTACAAACTGAATGCAGTCGGCTTGAGCAGACAACAAAAGAGCATAAAAGAGCACAAAATTCAAAGCTGAAAGCATTGGCAAAACGCTGAAAACTAGTTCAATACCACCACTGCGGTATTGTTATGCCCGGCGCCTTCACCAATCGAATGAAATTCATTCACGTTCGAAATCCACGATCCACGCATATCGCACCTAATAACATAACATCACGTAATTCGACGTGATTCGGGCCGAAAAATACGCGCATCCCTGCGCTAGACTCGAAACGAATCAAATCAGTGGAAACGGACAACAAAAAACGAATTACGCTCGTAAATTTATTGCCGGATGCTTCGCATGATACGCAAATAAAATACAGCAAATATTTACGAAAATATGAGATAAATCAACTATTTCATATGGTAGACCATAACTTATTATTGTAGAGGTATGCAATTGAGTTAAGCTTTTTGTTAACTATTATAAAATACTAAAAATCAATTAAACTTCTGAGAAAAGAGAAATATTAAAGTATGGATATATATGGAAAAAATCAGAATAAAAAACTCGAAATTTTGCCGATATTTGTGTTTGATATATTATTGTTTATGCTTTTTCTGGATCAACTGGTACTATTTAATTAGATATTCTTTTATTTCGATGATTTATCTTCGATATTTTTGAAGATTATCGTTGAAAAACTGATATTTTTGTAAAAACTAAATAGTCATTTCGAGTTAGAAGCAAATTTTCATTAATTTCATCTTAAAATCAACGAATAGCGAATATTTGTTCTGTACATGCTTCCTTCACCAGAAGCTGTAATAAGCGGAATCCTGTGTACCACGGAAAATCTTCGGCTTTCGTTATAAATAATAATTATACAGTATTTAACAGAAACATGTTTATAATGGAAAAAATCGGTTGGTCCCATGCATTTCCATTATAACCAGGTGTCACACGATTGTCAAAGTTTTTATAAACATTAATTTACTTCCCGTTGCTTGCCCGGGACCAGACTTAACTGGATCTTTGGTTCCTTGAGTTATCGTGACACAAGTTTTACTCAAAGCTCACCTCAGGCGTCAAAATTCAAAATAGTTGGAGTACTAGTCATTAACAATTCCGATTAAGTAAATAACACTCGAAAACGCTTCAAATCGTGCCTGGTAGGCGCCATAAAGTCCCCATTTCTTTTTATTGGGGTTAAGTGTAATGCTTAGGTAATTGTCCGGCGGAATGCATCCAGCAATAAAGTCGGCTGACACAAGTGGATGCAATCTAGGATAAAAAATGGCAGCTGTGTGCCTACGAACTTTACCCAGCGAACCAACAAAAATAACGCAAGTATAGAAGTGCATAAATGTGCGCAATAATGCAATGCAGAACTGTTCAATTTTCAGTGGAAATAAACGAAAAAATAAACACAATCAATGCCACACAGCCTCAATTCAGCCACAACTGGCAAAAATGCAAATGTTTCCTTGTCGCATATTTACGTTTCGATTTTTATTTAGTTGCCCAAGTTTTTACATTCAGCGTGGTGTAAAATATATGAGTTTGTTCCTGTTGCACGCTTATTTCTTCGTTATCTAGGTCGCAGTTTTATTGTTATTCTACTTTAATGTATAATAGGTCATTGTATATAGGACGGTGGAGAATTTTAGACGCATTGGATTCGAGAAACTTGATCTTTGGATATATAACTTAATCGATGTTTTACACATAACATCATGAAATATTATATTTAGAAATTCCGGGAATCACAAAAACAACTACTTTTCATTGTTCTTTTTATGGTTGTTTCGAAAATAATCGAAAGATTAGTTTTTTAAAGATCCCACCTATTACAGACTCTATTAAAACGTTAATAACACAATAATAAAATTTGAAATACAATAATTGATTGATTAATACCAGAAATAACGCGGTGTTGCGAAGAGCAACATCAGCCCGAGAATTAACGCGAATCTTTTATTTTTAGCAGGATTCGTGTACTATCCGTCCGATGCAAATTGTTGAAGAGAGAAGTAGATGTTTCGGGAGTAAAAATGTGACTAAACTTTATTTGCCAAAATTCTTACGAACTAACAGCCCTTCTTCCCACCTCCACCCACAACTCTAAGCGGGAGAAGGCCGATATCATCCTCTAACAGCCTGCATACCAAGCTGGGCACACCGCCCACAATCATACCTAGAGGTGCGCCCTGCCTGCCTCACTCTCACCTGTCCACACTCTCTGCTCGTATCTACAAACATGCAGCTGAACACACATGTGCCGTTACGTTTGGCCGTGATAAGACATTTTCCAGACGCGTAAGGCGCCAAATGCGTCTTGCAACCACTTAAACCTACCCCAGAGCGTCTTCTGCCTCTATGCTCTCTTTATTAACTACTTGACGACTCAGGACTTACAAAAAACGTGAAAAACATGTGGTGCAGACTAAACAGCTCAAAAGGCCTATCACGCCAAACATAATTTGACGACAAATATAAAGAAGGGCTCTAACTTGTCTCGCCGTTCACAACACGCGGAATAGCTAAACAATCTAAACAATGATTTAAATACTTGCCCGTAAATAGATTAATATGTGTCACTTATTAACTGATTTATCACTATCAGAATAACACAAAAACTTATTAATCACCCTAATAGTCTATAACTCACGAATTTCGCCAACTACATGAAAGCTAAGTAGATAAAAGGCGTATCTTCGTTGATTGAAACTGGGGTTTGCAGTAATCCCAGTAAAACCAGTAAAACTATCGC